>RPFO01000392.1:1378963-1533963 GCA_009746045.1 Mesostigma viride | reverse complement strand
GATCTCCACCGTGTCCATCCGGTAGTCGCTCCTGTACAGCCGCTCCAGCAGTGGCGTCAAGTACTGCCGGCCCAGCGTGGGCGGGACCCCGGCCATCGTTTCCACCGTGACAAAAGGGGACGTGCCCGCCAACGATGGCTGCGGCGCTATGATGCTGAGCGGCCCGTTGACCAGCAGCGAGGTGAGCTGCGCCGACTGGTTGAACACCTGGTACACGCCCGAGCGCGCCGCCTCCTGGCCCGTGGCGGGCCATCGGAACGCAGCCACGTCAGGGAAAGCGGACGGGTGCACGGGGGGGGACGACGCGTTGAGCGAGATGTTCTGGAACCCGAGCGTGGTGCCGAGCGCCAGATCCCACCCATAGGGTAAGTGTAGGTTGGCCTGGTTGACCAGCATGTGGCGGCTGCCCAGCTGCTGGCGTGCGTAACGGCCCAGGTCCCACCCAGCGGCCGCTGCCGACGCGCCCACGTAGAGCACCGCTGCCGTGCTCTCGAGAAGGTTTGCGGGGGAGAGGAGCTCGTCGCGCAGGTGGCCCAGGTAGAACGCCCGGGCGACCAACGGGGGCTCCACGAAGCCGTCGAACGGGACGAAGATCTCGTCACCGGTCTCCATGACCAGGTCGCTGCGGGTCAGGTTGAAGATCTCGTTTCGGAACGAGAAACCCAGCATGCGGATGGCCTGGTACAGCGCAGGGTTGCGCGTGGCAAACATGAGGTCGAGCGAGATTGCGGCTGACATGTCCGTGTCGTTGATCATCGCCATGTAGCGGCTGGGCTGGTTTGGGTCGTTCATGACCGGAGCAGGGTCCCTGTGGGTTCCATGAGCAGTGCCCAAAGAGTGCAGGGGAGCGGAGAGCGTGCATGGCGTGGGTAACTGGGATTGGACAGTGGTCACAATGACTACTGAAATCTGAACCCCAACCTGCATGTTTGTTGCGTTTACCAAGTCGCTCATCGATGACGTTTTACACACCACCACGTTTTAGCGACAGCATTATTATGTCCACCCAAAAGTAGGGCAACCATTGTGTGAGATGCATTATTCTAAACCAGGTATTTTTTGTCTGTAACAAAACATTTAAGTAAGAGAGGCAAGAAAGAACCTCAGTGACATGCACCAGCCAGCGGTTGATCGACCATCCAGACACCTTGCCCATCGTAGGCTCCAATCCATGCGCCAACATGCAGCACCATCCTTCCTGCTAACTAATCAATTCAACCCCAAGAGCTGACAGCCATACAACATAGCAAACCCTGTGCCATCAGCCCCTCATCCCATAGCAACTCCAACCATCACCCACCAGTGGAAGGAGCTACCAGGGATGTCCTTCTGTGCCCGCAGCAGGCCTTCGTAGAAGTTGTAGGCTTCTGGTTGTCGGAACGGCAGTGACGACAGTACACCAACGCGTGCCTGACTGCGATCAAAGCACGGGCAGCCACCAGATGTGACGTGGGGCACTCCCGGCGCGCCACAGATGGGAAAGCCGTCCTCACGGCATGCCTCCCGCACGAAGTCCGCATTCGTTACCTGTGACGCCAGGGTCACGGACAGGCAACCAGCCAGAGGCAGCACACCCAGAATCCGAACGGCAGACGGCATGATTCCTGGAATTTGTCAAGAATGATTGTCAAGAAACCTTGAACTCATCATGGCCAAGACAAGGTATCTCGAAGAAAAGGAAGATCTTACTTTCCCGAAAGATATGCTAACCGGTCTTCCTAGTGTGACGGGACCGCCTAGAGCCACACCATGTGCACCGTTCGCAAGCACCATCTCACGTCCCACGCGGCCGCTCCTGGCACGGGCGACCAATCTGGCATTCTTTTCCCATGGGCGGTGATCGTTACTCGACGCCGAACTGACTGTGCTACCAGTATACTACCACTGATCGATGCTGCCACGAATCTACTGAACTGATCCAGCCAGGGATGACGCACCGTATCCAGGGACACAAACACGGGGCCCGTGGTCACGTCGGAGGAGACCGCCTGCATGGTGAGCAGCTCGACCGACGCGAGCGCGACTGCCATGTACCCCTGCGTGTAGTAATTCTGGTCCACCAGCGTGACCGGCCGGCCGATGGCAATGTCTGTCAGCGCGGCGAGCGACGACTCATAGCTCACTACGTGAGCGCTCTCGGCCGCCGTCCCGTGCGCGACGTCCTTGAACAGCCCGTACAAATTGTCCTCCATGAGCACAAACGCGGTCTGGTTCATGGGCGCGGCGCGCGGCTCCAGCAATATGTCGGCGATCAGCTGCTCCAGCAGGAAGCTGAGCGGGCCGACCGGGCGCGTGAAGGACGTCTGGCCCAACCGCGCCATCTCGCGCGCCATGCTGCGGCATCGCTCCGCGTACGCCTGGGAAGGGGGATGGGGAGGGGTGATGTTTGCGAGGTGGGCGTGGAAGTGGCCAGGGGAAAATGATGGGGAAAGTGGTCAGACATGATTTGTGCGGTTTTGGCAAACTGCAGTGGAAACATATAACGTGCATAGCTCTAGATTTCTGTCTGCCAACACCTTTGAGCATGGACTGAGGTGTTTTGCCCAAGGACATTCTTTGGAGCAAAGGCTCACCATGTAAAAGCTGGCTACTGCTTGCAAAGGTGACACATATCACTCCTTGTCATACATGGAAGGCGGCATAGGCGCGCCAGGCGCGTGGGAAAGAATGCGGGGAAATGAAGAATAATCCAAAAATGAAATAAATCCGAATTTACTGTCGGGTCAACGGCTTGAAAGCAACTTGCAACAGTGGCTAGGTGAGAGGCCAAGACTTTGTGTAGCAAGCCTTTGCAGAAAGGCAGGGGGCCAAAACGTTGGTGGCATGCGGGCCGCTGCACATGGGTAGCAAACAAACAGGTTGAAGTGATGAAGTAAAATCCTGGCAAGACCAGAGGCAAAATGACACATGGGCAAAGCCTTTAGATGGATGCAACATGGCTACCCCCCCCCCCCCCCCCCCGGAAATCAGTGTACAACACAATTTGGCAAAGTATATACACTACTAGGATCTAAAGATAATAAAGCACAATACGTAGGTTTCCTTAGGCTTCAATAATAGGCTTCATCTTAATCCTGTGCATATAACATAAGAAGGGCCTTGGACTCAAAATGCCTCAGACTGCCTCAGTCCACTCCTTGAAAACCGTGTCTTCTGAAGGACACCCAGGGGTGCCCCCACACCCCAGCAAAAAAAACATGGCTGTTGGAAGGCAAGATACATAACGTATATGACCAAGCCTAGAATGGCCAGCTAGTGCCCATAAGGCGAACTGACCACATGAACAGAAAACAACCACTTATTAGGGTCCCAAATGCCCCAGCAATGGGCCCCATACACCAAGAATACAACCCCAACTAACCCTTCTCAGTACCAGTAGGGGTAGAGCAGTAGCAGGCACACATACCACATTGGCACTGTCAGTGAGCAGACAGTGCACAGTGCGTATGCCAATGCCCATGAGCCGTTGCGCCAGCTTGCGCGCCGCGTCATCCTCGTCCATACCCAGGCGGGTAATGGACGCGCTGATGCTGTCCTCCGTGGTGATGGAAGCACGGAGCCCCTCCATGGCTTGCTGCGAGGTGCCCCCCACGATATAAATAGGGATGCCTATGGCATGCGCGGCAAGCAGAGGCTCGATGTACTGCACAGATGCCAGCAAGAATTACACAGAGTGCACGGCATTGACAGAGCTAATATTATTAGCTAATACACGCGTGCTAAATGACCTTGCGGCGGCACTCAACGACAGCTCAGCTCTGGACCCAAGGGGAGAACAGAGGAACCCAACCATTCAAGTGACACGAGGGGTTGCCTTGCACAGCAATAGGGCTGTCACAATATCCCATGGCATGATGCTGCCATCCGCCTTCCAGTAGTCTGGAAATAGAAGCCTGCCTACCCGAAACAGCCAACGTACTGTGCGCAAACCACCCATTTGTGTGTGCATCAAGGCAGGCAACCCACAAGCTCACCAGCATAACCTCTGTGTGGCCCCCTGATTGTCTGACTTCACAAACAACCCTCAGCAACAAGCTACTCATCCGGCAGCCCTGTGATGATACACAAAGCAGCAGATGAGGAAAACAAAGCTTTGGGACGTCCCACGGAGGAGGGATATCCGACGCTGGGCCTAGAACCATTAGCTACCGTCAATTTTGCGACAAAAGATTTTCCAAAACTTGTCGCTATATCTGCATCCATGGTTCGCCAGTGCCGTTAACGGTATGCCGCAACTTGTGCCAATACACCCACTTGAACATTTTGAATAAATAATCTGCTCTCCCTTTCACAAGCAGGCAGCAGTAGACATCAAAACTGTCGTTGAACATCACCCTAACAAGGCATTACCTTGCTCTTGTGGCCTTGACTGGTGAAACCATACAGCCGAGACGCGCAGGAACCAAAAACTAACGTGGGTGGGTCAGCCAGAAACCCCTGCATGCAGTTCTCGTTTCTTATCCATGTAACCATATGCCATGCATAAAAAGCTCTGCTCTTGCGACAGCACTGAACCCATTACCTGGCCCTTGTTACGGGAAAGCTCGTAAGGTGTAACTGAAATCTGAAGCAAAACCTGATGCATAGTTCGCTGTCGAAAGCAACATCATATCAAAACGCTCCATGCGAAGTAAGAATGCTGATTGCAATCATTCTCTAAACATTCAATCGAAGCTTAATCAAGATTATCGCAAGCCAACCCCGTTAGGCGGTTACCCTGCGAAGCCGTAGATCAAGCCACAGAGAGAGAGACTAGTAGCTTCTAGTGTCACTCCAAGAACTCACTCTGTCACTGGGCAGAGTTGTAATTATGCAATCGTAATTTGCGGCAACAGCGCTGGCAATGAACTCCAATGCGGCTTCCACCTGCAAGGACCAGGGGTAGAGGTAAATATGGTTGAAAGAGGCATGAGAAAATGACCTGCGATAGCCGAGGATGATGACCATGACAAACCGTCATAATACATTTATAAATCAAGGCGGGTAGATCAAGGTGCCCTGAGCACAAACCTCTGCCATTAGAATAATGAAAGATGTCATTAAAAACAAGAATCAGGTTGGGGCATGCAAGCACTGCCACGACATACTCGAAAGAGGATTTCTGGTGCAGATACATGAAGCGTGATGCCCCGGTCTTGCGCTGCCTGGAAAGCACCTCGCTCAAGCTGGAACCCCACGTTTCCAGGCCCTATCCGGTAGTGCATAACCATCGCAATACGAATTGTGCTGCGATCCGCGCAGCCACACCAGCAGGGGCATACCTCACACGGGCATGGACCAACACTAGACAATGCAGCTACGCTATGCCGTTCGGCTATATAAATAAGCACGGCTGCTACCAGAGCCACTTTAGCCCTAGCATGCCATGCAGCATAACTATTCATCCCCGATAGCTCCTTGGGGCTCGGGGAAGGGCCAACGTTAGTGCCGGCTCATTGATCATATTTCTCTGGCTGGATAATAGTAGGCTCCTCTGTCTTTGCCAATTACATCAAAGAGTAATATCACATAATATAATATCAAAAGAATTTAGAGCGCGCATGACTTTCCTGTCACGCCCGCTGGCCATTATAACACAAAATTTGTAAATTTCACTCTTGTGATTCTCTACGATTCTGGCGTGCATTTTCCATGCGGTGTACCACCGGCCGCGTTTCATTGACTCCCCGTGGTCTGGCTGAGTTCCAGTTTCCATCGGCCATCTCACTGAGGAGTGAGGATGCCTGCATGTTTTACGGCAATGGCACTAGGCTGCATCCACTTATTATCTGTCCTTTTCAATGAATGATGTTCATTAAAAAAATAATGTATTCAAGTTCCCTCACGTTCTCCCATGCTGACTGTGGACCGAGCTGTTGTGGCGCTGCACTTGGAGGTGCGCCACTTAAAGATTCCCTAGCTGGAGACAGCGAAAGCGGTCCACGTGACCGCTCGGTCAAAGATCGCGCCAAGAACAGATCTGGTGTCGTACCGGGCACTCGTTTCAAGCCACCAGCTTTCACTTTTGGGTTTTTTTTATTAGTTCTGTAAAGTTCTAGTTAGAGACCGGAAATTATAGGAAATTATTTACAGAACCAGGACAGGACAGACAAAACGATTATAGATCCGTACGTTAGCTCTGGCGTAAGCCTTACGTGCGTACGTCCTGCCGCAGTGGGCTAGACGCAGTGGCTTGTAGTTGTATCCCACGCCGCCCATGGGTAGCAGCTGTTGTACAGTAAACCACAAACTGTACTGTATTATCACCCTGTTGACGCATAGGTCATGCTGTCGTCAGTCGTGGCCGGTGCCCCCTGCAGCAGTCTCGATTGAATGCACACGTAGTCACTGCCTGCCCTACCGTACTCTGGTAGGTAGCCCCCAAGCGAACGTGAGCAAGACAGGCAGCCACGTCGACTAGGACACGTCACCGTGCTGACTGAGCTGCAAAGGCACGAAGTGCTGACTCATCCCTAATCTGCAAAACCACTTCCCTAATCTGCAAAACCACTACCTACAAGACGTCCTACATTTTTTAGTGTTTTGTTTGGCAGATAAGCGCGTGTGCGAAGTTCAACACTCACATCGTGCACTGGCGTTCACCAGGCAGCGTGCACTTGTAAACGTCTTGCAGAGCCCTATCCAGCTGCTTTAACGCCAGTTCGCAAATATGGCTTCTGCTATTACGTCGTTCTTGGCTGCCCCACTGTCAGTAAAGAATGCGCGTGCCCACACCGGACCCCGACAGCCATCGCCGTTGACCCTGCGGACGGTTGTGCGCCAGCCTTCTAACAGGAGTCGTGTTACCGTAATGGCAGCTGGGGACGTCTCTGCTGATTCCCAGAATTATTTGATCGCCGGCGCTGCCGCAATCGCGTTGTTGGGCACTGCAATTCCTGTACTCTTTCTGAGGAAAGACACCTGCCCAGGTAGGTCGTTGTTCCGTGATTAGTTGTCAGGTTGCCAACTGACATAGCAAGAATGGTATGCATGTCATGCTGTCATTAACATCACGTGGACCTATTGATTCTACCTTCGTGTGATGTGCAGAATGCGATGGCCGCGGCTACATCCAGAAAGGCAAGCTGACGCAAGCCAACTTTGCTAGGAAGGATGCGCAGGTGGTGTGTCCCCGCTGCAAGGGGCTCGGCAAGTTAAGTAAGTGAACTGTTGAACTGCATGTGGAAATCCACTGAATCGAGTATTTTCCCCATCATTCTTTGCAGGGAACCTGCCATATCCTACTTGCGCCCTAACAATAATACTTGATCAGATGAATGATTGATGAAGAGTAATGATTTGCCTACGTTTGCCGGCAACTGCACAGGAATTCTAATGTTCATTTACTCATTTCCCCTCCTCTGGCCCTGAATTCGTGTTTCTTCCGTGCCCTTGCAGACCAAGTCGACAAGTAGAAGAGGCATCAAAGGCAGGCTGTTGCCAGCCTAGCTCGTAAATTGTGCATGGAACAGGTTGGCTGGGTTGGTTCCCACGGTTGGGAAACTTCTCCTCCAGTCTGCTGGATAAAAGCTGCTACCCTGTTTGGGCTCGAGTTTTGCCACTCATCATTTGAACAGCATGTGCTATCCTCAATTATGGCATGATTGTCCGTTCCATGTAAGAAAGTAGAGAAACCATCTAGTAGTGGAACGAATATTTATTTCACTGTGTATGTTACTCAGTGTAAGATTTATTAATTGTACATAGCAGCATTTTCCTCTAATAATATGAAAGCATTTATGCTGACCATAGCCTGACATTGTCACAAACATAGCATTTTGCATTGCCACAGCCAATGTTTAAAAATTTCTGGCCTGCGCTGGTTGTCTCCTTGATATGTTTAAAAAATATAATTACTTACATCAGAGTGAAGGCATCCAATTAAAAATTTATAAACAAAGTCACCTTAAAGTGTATGTACATTCTCTAGGTTTGTACGTCACACTACAACCAGATTCCAGCTAGCCGTGGTCAACCAGCCTACTTCGGCGATACTAGACTATCGTGTAGGTCCATGCGTAGTGTACTCCTGCGCACATAACTTGAGGAGTTCGGGGCCATGGGCCCCAAGACGGCGGAGTTTTTCCACTAGTGCTGCCAGCGCCGTGAAGACAGCCTCGACCTCGAGGGTCAGACCGCCCCGTGGTCTGCCCGCACGTGGTCCTTGTATTGGCGGCAGCACTCACCTGTCACTCGCCCTCACTCGCACCGTGGCTGATGTGTTATTCCGCCGCACCCGGGCCGACTTCGTCGCGACCCATGCGGTCTAGCTCCCTCCCAGGCCTGCATCAGGTGGGCCGGCAACGATGTTGCTGCGCGTGTCGTAGTTTTGTGATGTAGTTAGTTGTACCTTGTGCAGCTGGCGTGATCCTTGGATGTCCGTGTCAGATTACTATTAATTTCTTCAGGGTTCTTCTTCTTTTCGGGGTTTTCCTTAGGAACCTTGCATGCCCATCTCACCTCCGTAATTTATCATTCTCAATTCATGAATATATACAAGATAACGGCAGGCTCGGGCCAAGTCATGGTCCGGATTCTCCCGATATCTGGCCTGCGCTGGTTGTCTCCTTGGGCTTCATATACGATATCATGTTGTATACATATCGGGCACCATCGTGTGGTGCCCTTTGTCCTGGAGGAGTTTGGGGCCATGGGACCCCTGACCTCCGCCTTCTTCAAGGAGTGTTGCCGGCTCCGGGAGGACCGGCTGGACCTGGAGGGCCAGCGGGCCCCATGGTCGGCGCGGACCTGGACGTCATATTGGCGTCAGCGCTTGTCGGTGGCGCTGACTCGGGCCATGGCTGATATCATGCTCCGCCGAACGCGGGCTGATTTTGCGGTGCAGCAGGGCTATTAGGTTCCTCCCGTTAGGCGTTTCCATTGGTCTTATCGTAGTATAGAGCTTTGACATGGCTCTGTATACAGGTTTATAGCTGGGCGTTTGCTTTGGTTTGAGTGATTTCACTCTGCTGTAAGTAATTATATTTTTATAATACATATCCTTGATACGAATATCAAGGAGACAACCAGCGCAGGCCAGAAATCGGGATCCTTGATACGAATATATGCGCAGCCGGGGAAGAACCAAGAAAATTTTCTCCGGGCGAGCTAGCGCTCAAGGACAAGCTCTTCGCGCTACTTGAGCTGCAAGGAATGACACTGCTGACTGCATGCAGGGTGCCCACCGCCTGCACGCCCATATATCGAGTCACAGAACAATTAAGGGGACATGACACCCCAAAAGGGCACTTTTCTGGAAACCATACCTAGGCATGTGATAAAAATCCAGTTATGATGGGGGACCATAAATATGATAAAAAAAAAAATTTTCCAACCACTTGGGGGTGTACTACCCCCCACCATGTGACCGTTATGTGCTAAAAATAGAAAAAGACGCTATTTTTGGCCGATTTTCCCTAGGACAATGGGCAAACCCATTGTGGCCAAATCATATATTCCCATCTAATTGCAACCCTTGCCATTAATTCCAGCTAGTTTGCAGGTCAGAATAAGCATGTTTAGACACTGTCATTGAAATAGTTTACCCCAAAACACGTATTTTTTGGTGCCTAAAAAAATATATCAAATCATAGACACATGCAATGGGGTCAAATCATATCAAAGAGACAACCAGCGCAGGCCAGAAATCGGGAGAATCCGGACCATGGTAGCTCGAGCCTGCCGTTATCTTTTCCGCGTTTTCGAGTCGTTCAGGATGATGAAGATGAATGGTGATGGAAATGTGTATCCTTGTGCATTGAAATTATGGCTGGCTTACGTGTGGAGCGACTAGATGACCTAGACGGTGGGGCCGGAAACAGCATGCTTGATCAGGGCGTGTGTTTCTAGCCTAACTGGCCGGGAGTGTCTAGTGGTGAGCACCATTGCTGCGATCGCTCTCCCACCATTTACGAGGAAATACCCGCAAATGGAAAACCACTGAAAAGGTCTAGCTAGTCAGTCATCACGTTAGCCATGCCATGATTCCAAACGTCCAAGAACTGCACACGGTGCAAAGGCAAAAAGCCGGAGGACAGCACTTTCAAATGTGCGGCGGGAACCAAAAGCCCGCGGATGCCAGAAAACATCGTGTTGCGGCAGCGACGCGACGATGTGGACAACGAATCCAGTGCCAAGCTCGGAACGGCCGCAAAGGAGATCTGGCATCACAGGGTTCAGATGTGCGGAGATACTATGCGATCCAGCCGGTCCACGACCTGTTTGTAGAGCTTGTGCCAAATCATATAATCAAAACTGGCCCAGGGTTGCAATCACACAGCCCCAAAGTTTCAGCTCATTCTGACCACGTTTACTCACATTGAAATATGGTCATGTGCAAAAAAAAAATGATCGCTTTTTGTGGTTTGGAGCTCAAACACCACCACAAAGACACCCTTGCCCACCACAAACTGGGCCAAAACAACAGCCATTAGTTTATTTATGATGTTAGGAAGCTTGCTATGAAATCCCAGGTCATTCTGAGCTAGTATGGCCATGTTACATCATATTATAGCTGCCAGCCTGCATGCTTGGTGCACCATGACATGAGGCAATACCATGAGCACATTCCTAAGCTTGCCCCCTGCAAATGGGGCAGAACCACGAAAAACAAAGCTAGATGCTTGAAGAAAACAACCACCAACTCTTCAACCACTATGAGCAGGTATGACCGCTTGCGGGAATCAGTCATAGCCAACACCATGTCATGACGCTTATGGATAAAAGGTGCATCCTTCATAGCCATAACGACCTGATCCCTGTCATCTAGGAAGTACAAGCCCTGTTTAATGGAGGCTAAACAGGTGGGGATGTGATAAGTAACTCACATATTCTCACCTTCCATACAACAACCTTGTTTTCCAGCAGGCTGAAGAGCCATGACAGGCGTTTATGAGCTCGCCAGCTCCTTGCAACGGTGATGCCGCTCCCAGGCAGCTAGGGTCCTTGACTACGCAATATAGAATGTCTACCGTGTGAAAACCTCCATACAGGAAGCGTAGCAAAGCCAGATAACTGCCCGATCAAATCTGGGCAGCTTAAGGAAGCATGGCATACGCAGCGTAAGGAAAACCATTGAAAGCTGCGGAAAATCTGATAGCACAACTGCAACAAGTGGAGAACAAATAGCAAGAAGAACCCAGAAACGGCGCCAAAAGTTTCATGCCAGGTTCATTAAGAGCGCAAACAGACTGGGCGGTGACATGCGGCAAATCAACGTACCACGGCCGGCATTATTTCCTACCCAGGCGCGCAAGAAAAGCCAGCCAACCATGGATGGATTAACCGCGGATCGCGCAGGCCTGAACGAAATCATTTTAGAAATGACAGGAAATGGCCGCAGATCGAAGACGCTTAGGTTATTTTCATGGTGTCCGTTACTAAACGGCTCTTACTGCATCAATACAACCCACGAATATCGAGTTCTACCGTCGCAGGCACGCATGCTAGATTATTCATCGCGGCCAAATTGTTGGATGAGACCCCCGTGCAAATCTGTACCAACAAAGGCAGCGAATTTGCAGATAGTGCAGATCTGGCTATGAAACATCATAATAGAACATCACTTTTAACCATCGGCTTAATTTTTCGGCCTGTCGCCCGCCGGATTAGCCATATTTTAACGGAACGCACGTCGCCATGGCCACCTCCGCACGGTGCGCGCACTGTGCACCACAATTTCACGGTCCGTCGGTACCGTCCCGACTTTTTTGGCGCCAAAAAAGTCCCGGGTGTCATGTCCCCTTAAGGTATCCCCCACAAGAGCTCCTCACCTTCAGCGATATTGCCGACAGAGCCAGGCCGGTTCTTCTCTCGACGCTGGCCAGAACTCCCATGGGCCACTTGACGATAAGCTGACGCCTTGCTCAGTAGCAGCGCAACAGTGCCGCGACCTGTGGCCTGCGCTGGTTGTCTCCTTGATATCCGCCACATGAAGGAGAAAGGGGGTCTAGCTCTGCCCTTTCTTCCTGTTGTGCATAGATCTACAGGGATGATTAAAGCACTCCGGTTCTCCGCGACTCCCCTACGCGGGGAGCACGTGTTTAATTAATTAATATCGGCTGTCACACAGTTGTCTCACTTAATGTCCGGATCGACGCCACAAGACCTCCCCCGCGAAGCCCGAGCTAGTTTTAATGGCGGGCCGAGGACCTTTTTCTCAACAACTAACTGTGGAACCCTTCATGGGCTCCCCTGGGCCGGATAGAAGAAGGTAGAGCTGTTTAGCTGGAAAATTTGGAGTGGGCATAATTTAAATTATGTACTTGACTTGATTCTGTATCAGCCATGGCTGAAAGTGGTCATTAGCTTGCGCACCAGCCTAAGTTTTCACAACACCTCATCTTTATAGCGCTATGTGTCAGCCTAGTTATTAATGTTATACATGGCACTCACAATGGCCACAATGTTTCCTTGACAGGCCGGTGGGGTCGCGCCCCCCCCCCGCCGCTTCACCCCGAGACGGCCGCCCGTCTCGGGGTCGCCGGACCCCCGCCGCTGCCGGCGCCCCCCTCCTCGGCGCCGCGGACTACCAAGTCCCCACCTCAGTTGCAGAAGGGCTGCCTTGCCACCAACGGCGTCGTCCATGCACCCCTTCACTTTGAAGGAATTGGACGGCGCCCTTGCTCGCCTGCGCGGTACGATGCGGCGGTTGATCGGTGCCGACCGGTGCACCTCTCTGCTGAGCTGCTGAAGACCCCTGACCCGGCGGTGAGGGAGCTTCTGCTACATGGCGTTCTGCAACCGTGTCCTGCTCTCTGACGAGCCTCCACCTGCTGAGTGGCAGACGACCATCCGAGTCATGCTGTACAAGAAGGGCTATGGCTGCTGACCCCGGTAACTATCGGGGTGTCTGCCTCCAGAGCGCGCCGCGCTGAAGGTCTTCGCACGTGTGCATTCGATGCTGCACAGGCTCCGCGCCGCGCTGGACCCACACCTGGGTGAGTCTCAGATGGGTTTCCGTCGTGGTCGTAACACTCTTGAGCATGGCTGTGCATTGCATTACCGAAAGAGGCAACATTCGTTTCCCTTGAAAATTCAAGTACAACGGACGGCGCGCAAATTTCAGCGTACGGACTGATCCAGGACCGGATCGACCAAACCCGATCTGCCCAAATCTGCCCAAATCTTTCACTTCACGAGTCACTACCGGATCTGTACGGCACCTGCGGGCCGACTTCCTGATTCCGTGGACTCCGAGCATAGAACATTTTTTTCTGAGACGGCAGGCTTAGTCTTTAAATTAGACCAACCTCGGGCAGTGTTCGATGGCATGGAAGCTCTTGCTGTCGTTTAAACGGCGCTGTCAATTAAGTCTGTTGGTTTTTAATTTTGACAGGACTCGCCCAGCATGTTTTCCGCATGTTTTTAGCTCCAGGAATTATAACAGCTGTAATATCACCAGTGGAATGCGGGAGGGGAGGTCGGGCTTAAGGAAAACTTTCTTTCGTTGTCATGCCACCATTCAAGCTCCGTGGTTACATGCACGACAGTGTAAGGCCCCTTCAAGAGAAGTTTCTGCGATCATAGACCGATAGTGCGCCACCGGTACTGGTAGAGAAATTTCATGCGTTTCTTGGAACGCCTATAGGCTTAATGACGGCTAGGCAAACGAGCTACTATCTCGCCCCGGCTAATCTATGAAACGTAAGTGTGCCGCCTTTCCCGTGCGCTTGCAAGTGTGGGGATCTCAGCGGGTCATTCGTTGTCACGTTTACGAAGCGTCTACCCATGTGTTCCATGGCAAACGCGGTGTGCCTGGCATCCGCAATGTGCTCTGAGCATGGGTGTGTTCGGCATTGGTCTCGGCCGCAGCTTGTCAGGCCCTGAGTCGCGATGCACGAAGCACGGTGTGTGTGTGTGTGTGTGTGCGCGCGCGTGTGTATGACTCTTTGTGTCCGTAGCCAGTGTTGCCGCTTTAGTTCTGATGTATGACTTGCATCGCAGCACTTTGATATCAACACGGCTCACATTACCAGATTACTAGCAACACTGGTTACATGTTGCAAACTGCATTGGTATACAGATAATATTACAAATGCAAATAATCTGTACATAATATACAAAAGAGATGTCAATAATCTGCATTGAAGAAGATGCAGGTGTTTGACTGTGCATGGAGGCAAGAGCTGCTTGTTGATAGCAGCCACCGCCATGGGCTATGTTGTGTCGCTTTCACATATATTTGCCCATCGTCATTTTCTTCAGCGCTGTAGTGCATGATGGCAGTGCCACAACAATCCATGCCAATGATTTGTCATGATGGGGGGAAAGGATGACATTTCTACCTGGCTGTTTGACACGTGCATGCTTGACTCGCTCACCCAGCCACTCCCTCCCTCACGCACCCACGCAAGCAAGCACACCCACATCCACACTGTCCCACACACCCAAGCACGCACACCCACCCACCCAGACAGCCAGACACACACACATGTCTCTCTGTCTCTCTCTCTCTCTCTCTCTCTCTCTCTCTCTCTCTCTCTCTCTCTCTCTCTCTCTCTCTCTCTCTCTCTCTCTCTCCCCTCCACCCACCCACCCACCCACCCACCCACCCACCCACCCACCCACCCACCCACCCACCCACCCACCCACCCACCCACCCACCCACCCACCCACCCACCCACCCACCCACCCACCCACCCACCCCCCCCCGCCCGCCCGCCCGCCCGCCCGCCCGCCCGCCCGCCCGCCCGCCCGCCCGCCCGCCCGCCCGCCGCCCGCCGCCGCCCGCCCGCCCGCCCGCCCGCCCACCCACCCACCCACCCACCCACCCACCCGCCCACCCACCCACCCACCCACCCATCCATCAAACATGCATGCACGTCTAGTGTCTCTCCATTTGAGCACCTGTCCTTACACCCCCGCAGTGGCAGCCAAGCGAGGAAGCAACCAAGGGACCAAGCGAACCCCCCAACTGCCCGACATCACCGGAATGTACCGTCCGGAATGTTCGTATGGCACGTTAATTGCACAAATACCTGCCCCACATTTTCTTCAACGCTATATAATGCATCATCGCAGTGCCACAACAATCTGGGCTCTGAGATATTGAATCATACGGGGGGGGAAGATGACAGGCATACCTGGATGTTTCACACGTGCATGCCTGAACGGCACATGGATTATGAAACAAATTGAAAGCACGGGCGCACAACATCAACCAATATCATAACTTATTTTACTGTACAAGGTAATGTTCATTGGTACCACATGCATTACTGGACAACTTTGGAGTTGGGTTTGATATGGCCTGCAGGCTATCTATTGTGAAAACTGCAAGGCATGCTGGTATGGCTACTAAGTGGAACACCATGAATGGAATCCCTAGGAACACCAAGCCTAGTAATGTAAATTACAGGTGGCACAACTGGCACACACCACATCGTGGCAAATATAAGCCTGGACTGCAACAGATGATGGCATTTTCCTGTTATGGCATGGTCGATCGGAGGGAATTTTCAACTTTTAATGCCGATGGACAATGTGAAAGTTATTCCACATAGGGCGGCCCGGCACTCAGCTGCTAACGTCTAGCTGACAACAAGCTTCACGGCCGAATCAGGGATGCAGCGTCCACTATTAAACCAAGGCATATGAAAAAAAATTCCTGCACAACGTCGGCTTACCGATGGTTGTGGTTAGCATGCGTGAACAAGAAGATTGTGTGGTTTGTACGCCAGTCTGATCCGGCGACATGGCAGTGGCTGCCGGCCAGCACATGCGCATGCCATTCGACATGCTGAATGGGGGGCTGTGCGTTAAAATCAAAATGAACATGACAAACATCTCATGTAAGAAATTTATATACAGCTTTCTGTCTCAAGCCAAAAAAGGGTGTGTCGTCATGCAATATATCAGTCCTGCCAGCCATAAACCTTAACTCCTAATCTGGAATTCACAATTGGCTTGTTTGAATCACACGCATAAACAAAGTAGTCGACACATGTCTACGGAAGCGGCATTTTGAACGTGAGATTGGATTGATTCGCCGTTTGGTTAGTAAGTTTCCCAGACTGCCATCGCTAGCAAATTTACCATGGCTAGCAGGTGCTGCGGTGCATTTTTTTGCTTAGGCAACGGGACCATTTTTCTTTAGTCTAGCGCAAAAAAGGCTAAGCATGGGCGGGTCGACATGGCGTCGCATGGGCCGTGAGGCCGGACTTGAACGGACGATAGTGTTGTACTAGTTCAGGCTGAAAATGATTCCACCGTTTTCCTTTTCTGATTCCACCGTTTTTCCTTTCCGATTCCTTGGATGAAATCTGGCCGAATCAGACAGAATAGTTCCTGCGGTGCCAAAAGGGCGGTTACGAAAATGTGTGGCTGGAGTTTGTGCGAAGGGTAACTACTTTGACTGGTGCGCACTTGAAACTAGTCGGCATTGCTAGATGCCGCGGGGGTACACTCCAACTTGAAAGCCGGACGTCTTGGGGGTCAAGGCCTGGCTTTCGGTAATGCAATGTTTGTCGCGCGCCGGTTGATTGACTGAGGAGGTGCGTCGCCGGCCTTTGCCCTGACAGTTTGCCGCTGGTCTTCATTTTTGTTGACTATATCAAGGCCTTTGACACGGTCCCCTGGGAGGCTCTTTGGGCCATCCTACTAGCTCTGGATCGGGTACCACCAGCGTTTATTGCTGCCATTCGTCCACTGTATGAGGGCTCATGTGCAGGCAGTAGTGCGGACTGCGGAAGGCACCACCCCACCATTCCCCCTTCACCACGGGGTGTGGCGAGGTTGTGTCCTGTCCCCATATCTGTTCATTATTGTCGTGCATGGATCACGTCATGCGCCGGGCACGTGCGCGCTTTACTAGCTGCTCTTAAGTAAGGGGTTCGAGTCTGGCTTGGACATCCTTAACGAGCGCGAGCATGGCGGGGTTAGCACTGGCTACCGCCTGGCCGACCTGATTTATGCGGACAACACCACCCTCATCGCGTGCCCCGAGCACATTCAGACCTGGCTGGACTGTCTGGGCCTGGAGGCGAGGTCGCCTGGGGTTGGAGATTAGTGTCAAAACTGAGGCGATGGTGATCGGGGCCTCCGGTCGCCCACCGCTGCCGCGCCTGCTCGACGGGACGGAGGTCCCGTTCCGTGATCGACCCGGTCAAGCCTTCAAACTGCTGGGGAGCATGCTCCCTGACACCGCCGACGATATGGACATCCGCATCGGCCTGGCCTAGCTGGGCAGGCTCCGTTCGCTCATCACCTACTGGCGCTCGAAGGGCCTGGGCGAGCACCGCAAGCGCATGCACTTCAAGGTCGGCTCGTGGCTCACGGTGCTCACGTATGGCGCCGAGGCGTGGATACTCACGGACACAATGGCAGCTAAGCTCGACGGCACGTTTTACAGGATGCTCCGACAGGTCCTGAATGTAGGGTTTTCCCAGCGTAGGTCATTAGAGCCTTTGTATCGGGGCATGCCTCGTATTTCGGTCGAGATTAGGCAGCGTAATATAGCATTTTCAGACCTGGCTGGACTGTCTGGGCCTGGAGGCGAGGGCGGTGGGGTTGGAGATTAGTGTAAAAACTGAGGCGATGGTGATGATTGGGGCCTCCAGTACACCACCGCTGCCGCGCCTGCTCGACGGGACGGAGGTCCCGTTCCGCGATCGCTTCAAACTGTTGGGGAGTTGGCTCCCTGACACTGCAGACGATGTGGACACCCGCATCGGCCTGGCCTGGGCCAGGCTCCGTTCGCTCATCACCTACTGCATGGCGCTCGAAGGGCCTGGGCGAGCACCGCAAGCGCATGCTCTTCAAGGTCCTCGTCCTCACGGTGCTCACGTATGGCGCCGAGGCGTGGACACTTACACCCACACTGGCAGCTCGGCTCAACGGCACGGTTTACAGGATGCTCCGACAGGTCCTTAACGTAGGGTTTTCCCAGCGCCCGTCATTAGAGTCTTTGTATCATGCGGTATGCCTCGTATTTCGGACGAGATTAGACAGCGTAGGATAGCATTTGTAGGACACCTCGCTCGCACCAGCCAGGTCGACAGCGCCCTTGGTCTGGCCTGCCCCCAGCGGCTTGGCCAGCCCGGGCGGCACATTCTGACCTGGCCTGGCCCCAAGGGCATTCCCAAAAGGGTAGGGAGACGTGTCCCGAACTACACCCAGATGTTGCTAGACGACCTAGTGGTCCCAGCCCAGTTTGAACACCGCATCCACTCTCTCTCCCTTCTTTGGACCGCCATGCAGGACAAGACGCGGTGGCAGAAGATTGTCAAAGCTCACACGCCAGACGGCTGTGGGCAAGCCACCTCCCCCCAAGAGGAGGAGGCGTGTTGATGAGCAGTGTAGTTAGGCTTTTCCACATATTAGATAGCTTAGAGTTAGGTTAGTTCGATTACGCGGCTTCCTCCACTCCACCTACCCACTGGTCATGGAATATGTGCTACATGATCTCCCAACGGAGGTATGTTATAATTTAATTTTAATTTAATTTAATTTAATATAGCATTTGTAGGACATCTAGCTCGCACCAGCCAGGTCGACACCGCCCTGGGTCTGGCCGGCCCCCAGCGGCTTGGCCAACCAGGGCGGCATATTTTGACCTGGCCTGGCCCCATGGACATTCCTAAAAGGGTAGGTAAACATGCCATGAACTACACCCAGATGTTGCTGGCCGACCTAGTGGTCCCAGCTCGATCAGTTTGAACACCGCATGGATCCACTCCCTCTCCCTTCTTTGGACTGCCATGCAGAACAAGAAGCGGTGGCAGAAGATTGTCCAGGCTCATGCACGCCAGCCCCTGTGGGCAAGCCACCTCCCCCCAAGAGGAGGAGGCATTTTGATGAGTAGTGCAGTTAGGATTTTATAGACTAGATAGCTTAGCGTTAGGATAGTTCGGTTACGCGGCTCCCTCCACCTCCACCCCCCATCAAGGAATATGTGCTACATGATCTCCCCACGGAGGCATGTTATAATTTAATTTAAATTTTTTAATGGCACGCACAGTACGTTGGACAGGCCAGCACCATGATGCAAAGAGAGTCCTCGATCTGTGACCTGCCGGCCCGCTTATGGCAGTGAGAGAAGCTAGTGCAAGCATGCAAGTCAAGGCCGGGCGTCCTCCCTCCCGATCATTGTGTATAAGGTTCGTCATTGTGTGCAGTTAACTTGGATGTTTGGAAACATGGGGTCAGCTTGCTTGGGCGTAGTGGCTAAAGTATAATGACCGACCAGCTAGACCTTTTCAGGGGTTTTCCATTTGCGGACCGTATTTCCTCGCAAATGGTGGGAGAGCGATCACAGTCATGGTGCCACCACTAGACACTCCCGGCCAGTTAGGCTCGAAACACACGCCCTGATCATGCAAGCAAGCTGTTTCAGGCCCCACCGTCTAGGTCATCTAGTCGCTCTACACGTAAGCCAGCCGTAACTTCAATGCACAAGGCTAAACATTTCCATCTCCATTCATATTCATCATCCTGAACGACTGCAAAACGCGAGCGCGGAAAAGATAACGGCAGCCTCGAGCTACCATGGTCCGGATACTCCCGATTTCTGGCCTGCGCTGGTTGTCTCCTTGATAGGGGTTGAGAATCCTATTCTTATAACTGGTCACATGACGCAGTCTACGCATGGGTCAGAGGCTTCTGGCATGGAACCCTGAACACAGTTGTTGGCATGCCATGCAAGCACCTCCAGGAATACTACATGTGGTTGATCTTAAAAAATTCACAGCCACTTCGGCACGTTGTCTCACTTACTGGAGATATTGCTCTTTGTTCCCCCCAACTTGGAAGTGCCGGTTCCTTGACAGTGGCATATATTGCTAGGAACATTTCGTAAATGTGTAAACTGCCAATATAAATACAGAATATTGTAACCCATCGATCCACACATACCACGATTGCCGGACAATTGCAGTATCATCATAGCCACTGCGGCCTCCCTTCGCCCTTGCCCTCAGCCCACTGCGCCTGCGAGGCCCACCGCATCATCCGCCGCGTCTCGGAGATGCGCCGGTGGTACTCGGGCGCCGCCGTTGTCTGCGGCCGGAACGTGCACATGGCCAGCTCCTCGGCCTCCCGTGCGGCCGCTGCCTGCAGCTCACGCTTCCTCCTCGCCTCCTCACGCTCTGCCAGGCTGTGCGGGAGGGACAGCCGCCGCAGCTGTGACTCCACGCCTGAGATCGGCTTGGCCACCAGCTTGGGCTGGAACGTGGCCTCGGCCATCTCTGCATCCTCCGCCTCCGCCGCCTTGGTCGCCCGCAGAGCCAGCCGTCGGCGCAGGTCCCCTTGGGAGAGCTCCGAGTAAGGTCGTGGTGGCATCCGCTGCGACCGCTTATTGATCGCGGGCGAGAAGGTCATCGAGGCCTCGTGCGCCGCCTCCCATGATTTCGCCGACTTGGATGGGGCCGGCGCGCGCTTGGGTCGCCCGATGGCCGGCCGGTGGGCTGGCCGCCCCCCACCCAGGGATGTGCTGCTGTCCATGGTGCCATTGATGCTGCCGTCGCCGCTGCTGTCAATGGACTGCGATGCTGCCAACTGCCGCTGCTGCAGCGAGGCCCGGTTCTTGCGTGCCATGATGGCCTGCGAGCGCTTGTTCACAGCTGGCTTGCGCGAGGTGTTGACCATGGGCGCAAACGCACGCATCTGGTTCAGCTCCATCTGCCGCCGCTGCTCCATGAGCTGCTGCCGGAACAAAAAGTTGTCCACCACTGACGAAACGCCCCCGCCGCGACCACCCCCTGCCCCCGCTGATGCCCCTGTGTCCCACCACTCGCGCTGTCCCTGCTGCGCCGCCTCCCAGGGCGAGTCGTCCAGCGCCTGCATCAGCGCGTGTGCTTGCTCCACGGCGGCCGCCGCCGAGGGAGGAAGCGAGCTCGACTGCGCAAATGGAGACGAGACGCTGCCCATACCGCTGCCACCCGCAACACCACCACTGCCCGCCCGGCCAACGCCAGCAAAAGCACCAGTCTGCAGAGGCCTGGGTCGCTGATTGTCAAGCAGGGACGCGCTAGGTGCCGCCGGCTTGGGCTCATTGTCGCTGCTACTGCCACTGCTGCTGCTGCTGCTGCTGCTGCTACTGCTGGAGCTGCTACTGCTGCCGTCACTGCCTACCTTGCCCACATCCCCATCCTGGCAGTCCTCAAAGCCCATCCCTTGTGCCTCTGATGACGCAGGGCCCCCGGCGCGCATGCCCATGCGTGGTGTCTGGCCGTTACCCCCTGCTGCATTACGCGCCGATGGCACTGGGCTAAACGACACTAGGTCGCCAGTAGATCCGCGGGGTGGGCAATCCTCCATCAGGTTGAGGTTGTTCCCTGCGGCAAACGAGCTGCTGCGGTTGAAACCAGCGGGGTCTGCCAGGCCGCCTGCGTCATCCCAACGCGGCTGAGCCCCTGGGCCCCTATCGTCCAACACAATGAATGGTGCGTCGTCACCAAGCGCACCCGTGGCCCCGCCCGCACCGCCCGTGGGACCTGAGGCAGCGGCCGTGGAGCCTGAGGCAGCGGCCGCATACTCCGATGTGTTCTGATGATGCGCGCTGTGGGACCACGCCATGTATCGCTCGCGCTCCGCCGCAATGCTGCCGGTCTCGCCCTCAAGCGAGAGATCCCCCGCCAGCAACATGTGCTGGCCGCCGCTCTCGCCATCCGAGCCACCGCCCGCGCTGGCGCCGTCGTCCCTGCCAACAACCAACCCCACGTCTCCCTCCCTCCCAACCATGTCACCCCCATTGGCATCCCCTAGCGCGGGACCAGCATGGCTGCCGCCACCCGTACGAGCATGAGCACTTGCATCCCATGCCGCCTTGCCGGGGCTGGCGGTGGAGCTGCCGGGCTTTGATGGTGTCAGCACGCCCGACAACTGCTGCAGCAGCTGGTGCACCGGCGCGGGCACCGCGGCCACCAACCCGCTTGCCTCGCGCGCAGTGGGCGACACGGTGCCGGAAAGAAGCATGTCCCGCAAACGCCGCAGGTGGCGCGGGCTGCAAGGGAGCGCCTCAACCGTCGCCGCCACCTCCTGCGCGTCCATCATGCTGCCGGCCGCCACCACGCTGCCCCCCACGGGGGACAACACGGGCGAGAGCGTGCGGTTTACATCCGCCATGCGAGGGGACGAGGGGGCATCGCGACCCGTCGGAACCAACAACGGAGGAGGGCGGGAGCTGGCACGCCGCTCCCCAGCGCTTCGGCCGGACGGCGAATAAAGCGCAAGCAAGTTTTCCCCGTGGCCCCAGGAGCTGCCCAGGGACTTGCGGGGGCTCAGTAGTGGTGCCGTCGTCGTTGTTCCCTGCAGCACCACCGCGCCATCACTCTTGCCGCGCGTCCACGCGCCAAACTCTCCGGTGCCGGGCGAGCCACCCAGGACGCTGCGCCCGATGGCGCTGCCGGTTGTGGCAGCGCCCTGCGACCGCCCCAGGGAGAGCGACAACGGCTCTCCCAGGCTGAGTCGCCGCAATGTGCCCTTACTGCTGCCGTCTGTACTCGAACTAGGGGATGCAACCACAGCTTTCAGGGGGGACGCCGAGGGGCTTGCTTTCACGCCGGCCGTGGCGGCCGCGGCGGCCTCCCTGCGCCGTGCGACGAGACTAGGGGAGGCAGGGCACATGGTCAGCTCCAGCCCACGCGAGGGCGAGTAACTGCCCCCTCCGGAGAACAGTGCGCGTGCCGCTCCCCCACCCTTGCACGGTGGCGGCTGTCGCAGGTCACCCGCATCCACGCTCGCAGGCCGGCGATCGAACACTGACGCCTTCTTCGTACCCAGCAAGCCGCCCACCACGCCCCCCGACCAGCTGCGCCGGCGGCGACGCCCAGGGCCCAGATTGCTGGGGCGGCGGGCAATAATGCCCTTACCACCGCTGGGCGCGGCAGTGTCAGCGGCCCCAACACCCCCTGTTCGGTTGCTAGTGGCCGTGGCGGTCCCTGATGCAGCCGAGTGGATCTTGAGCGATGCCAGGGCGGGTCGTGGCCTGGACGCGTCCCGCTCCGGCCCGCGCCCCCCTGCCAGCGGCGTGCTGAGGGAGGCATTGCCGATGGAGTGGTCCGCCAGGCGGTCCAACGCGGCGCTGGCCCCCGTGACGGCGTGCGGCGGCTGGTCCTCGTCCTCTTGGAACCCCAGCAGCTTCTCCTCTCCCCCGCCCTCCTGCTCGCGTGCGGCACGCTCCTTCTCCCTCTTCTTCTTGCGGGCCGCCATCGCGCGACTGGCCTGGCTGATGGCAGGGGAGAACGTGCACTCCAGCAGGCCGCTAGAGGGGGACGCGGCGCTAGAGGGGCGGCTCTCCGACAGCGACAAGGACACGCGGCTGCTGTACAGGGAGGAGCCAAAGAGCGATGAACCGGCCGTCAGAGAGCGCGTGGTCAGCGCGCCGGAGCTGTGCCGACGCTGCCTGGGCGGTTGCGGGGTGCGCCGCGCTTGCGTCTGCTCTCCTCTCCCCTTGTCCTGCGATGCAGCGTTCCCCTGGACCTCTGCCGTCCCTCCAGAAACAGCAGCCATCGTGGGTGTAGCCGGGCCCTCTTGTGGTTGGTCTTGTGATGGCTGCTCCTGCTGCGTTGTGGCAGGTTGCGGCGGCGGTGGATGCTTCCCCTCGAGTAGGTACGCAGGCAGCGACGCGCTGACCGCCGGCTTGAAGGTGCAGGTGGCACGCAGCGCCGCCTCCTCCCTGCGCCGGTGCACCGCCTCTCGCTCCAGCTTGCGGCGCGCAATGTCCTCGGCCATCATGTACAGCCTCTGCGACGCTGGCAGGTGGGCCAGCGCGGCGAGCGAGAGACGGTCCCCGCGATGCGTGTGCCGTCCACCAGCATCACCGCCCGTGTCGTTGCCCTCGCTGGCACCGCCGCCAGCATCATGGGAAGTGTCGCCTTCACCAGTACGACCATGCTGCGCCGGCCCCCCCGCACTGTTGACATGCGATGGACCACTGGCATCCTCGTCCCTGGCATGCCCTGGGGCAAGCATGGCCGCGTCCTCACCAGCGTGAGCGCCATCCGGCCGGGCACCGCTGTCCCCATGAGCCGCGCTGGCATGGGCACGCACCGCGGCAGCATCATGCCTGGCTTCCCCCGTCCCCAAATCACCGCCAGCAGCTGGGCCAGTGCCGGCGATGGCAGCGGCCGCAACTCCGTCTTTGTTGGCACCATGGTCCTCCACGCTGCCAGTGTGCGCAGGCGTCACGGCTTCCCTGGCTTGGTCCGCGGCCCTGTTGGCCTGCGCGGGCGATTGCTGTGTAGCAGCGGGCGATGTCGATGGCCGTGCCTTTGGCCGGGTCTTCTTGCGCCCCGCGTTGGGCGTGAACGTGCACGCGGCGGCCTCCTGCGCGCGGATCGCCTCGCGTAGCGCCGACGCCTGCGCCGCGTTACGTTCCTTCCACAGCTTGGCGCGCTCATAGACACCCTCGGGGCCCGATGCTGACAGGTTGGCCGGTGAGGAGAGTAGACCCGAGGGGGCACCGCCTCCCTCGTGCATGTAGCTGCCATGCCAGGCCTCAGCGGTGCGGGTATGCGCGCTACCCACGCCGCCGACCCCATCGCTCCTGTCCCGCGTGTGGGCATGCCCGTCCTGGCTCCATGAACCTGCCAGTGCTCCACCCGAGTGGGATGCCTGCGCGTGTGCTGGGGCACCCCACGCTTCCGCCGCGCTGGTCTCGGCTGGGCCACGCCCTTCCCGTCTGCGACCAGCGGACACACTGTGCCACTCCGTGCCAGCGCCAGAGGAGAACTCGTGTGCGTGGGACTCGGTGCGCCGCCGCGCCTCCCTGGCGTCCGCGCCGGGCCGGTGGTGGCCAGCGCTGCGGGAGCGGGGCTGGCCAGGGCCAGCGGCGCCTGTGGAGGTTGCCGCGCGGCCGTTCCTGTGGCCCGATAGCACATGATGGTCCTTCACCGACAGCCACTCGCTGCTGCAGGAGAGCTCATCCCCTGCAAGGGGTGGCACACGGCTGCTGCCGTCCGGCACAATGCTGTGGGCCCCACCGCGCCGGTCGTATGATTGGGCTTCGGTTGCCATGCCACGGGCTACATCCCTGTTGCCTTTCTGCCCGACGTCCAGGAACTGGCGATCAGGCTCGCTGGCTGGCCGGCTTCTGCGGGCGTGGTTCACAGGTTTCCCAGTGCTCCTGGCAGCTTTAAGCTCATATTGCCGAAACCCTCCTGGTTCAGCATGGGAGTAGTCTGGATACTCTGGATAGCGGGGCACTGTGGGGGAATATGCGTCGTAGGGGAGGTAGGTCGGCTCGAGCCTTGGCTCTGTGGCCGGCGTCATGAACCTGCGGTCCTCTGCCTGGTACTGCCAGGCGTTCTGCAGGAGCAGGCGAGCATCGAGCTGCTGCAGCTCCGCCTGCAGCGCGGCCTCGGCCTCCCCAGATGTCGCACGGATCCCAAGTTCACCATCCCACTGCTTCTGCTTGCGCCGTTTCTCGTCGACAACTTTTCGCAATACCGAAAGTGCTCGCTCGCTGAGGGCGCTGCGACCACTGGCCATGCTCGACGTCGTGGCGACGGGCGAGGGTAAGGATAGAGAAAGCGGATTTACATTTGTCTCTATACTCCCGGAAATAGCTGGCACGGGCGGACTTGCGATGGCGCCAAATTCTTGATAGGGTTGGGTATCCGCATGGACACCAGAGTACCTCGACGCTTTCCCGGCCACGTCCTCGCTGATATCACCGCTAACATCTTCGCGGCCTTCATCCGCAAGCCTTTCTGTCGAATTTGCTCTTTCTGTTTCTTCACCAAGTCCGCTGTCAGGCATTGACATCTTCTTAACCTACGTTCCTGTCAGTGAAATTCCCCAACGGCCAAATCCAAAATTCCGTCTAAAAGCTATGGGCGCACTTCCATTCCGCAAGCTTCATATTAGGATTCAATAAGGGGCCCATGTGGCAATGCTCCTGGCAAGAGCCCAAGCCACAAAGTAAGAATTAGCATCGTTTGTGAGACTTGTTTTTGACAACTGTGCATTTTATCCAGGTCGATGAATATGATGAATATTCACGGTCGTCCATTTTCAACGCGAGTGTTTTCTGTTGGCCGGGTTTCCACAATCCGCCGGACTCGGGAGTAGAATACCGGCCGTTGAAAGTATTTGCCATGTGTCGATTAGGCACAGCTTTGGACTTGGTTTGACGTGTGCGGGTCGAGCAAGACGTCGCGTTCGAATGGTCCGCGATAGAAAGATACAAGCGAAGTTTTCGGTTCTGCAGCACAAATAGGCAGTATGTATGTACTTAAACTATTTTCTAATTGACGCAGGATTGACGGAATCATGACTTGAATCCAATAGTATCAGAATAATATCTTGACAGGAAATTGCAAAAATAACTTAAACAAACACGTTTGCTAGCAACTTCTGCCGTGCGCGAAATTTTGGGAAAGAGCCCAGTCGGGACAAAAAAAAATAATGGAGCACCGAGCAGGTTCGTTGTCCTAACAGGTCTTGACTCTTGAGCCTGCATAATATGCCAATTCCACTGATCAGGAAGATGTGCTCCTTCGTTGAATGAGCAGAGCGTTCCTTGAATGAGCAAGCGTCCTTTGTTGCCAATTTGTCTTTAGCAACGTTCTAAAACGGCCTTCCTAGACCAGATATAGAGGTCACACGCAACCTTTCTCTACACCTCTTTTGAGGGGAAAATGGCATCCGGAATGACGATAAAAACGAAAGTTTCTGCGGATGAGAAGGCAGGTGTTTCATCTCCTGACTCGCTTCCAATGCCACATTTGAGTCTGAGGACGGCTCCAACTGGCGTTCTTCAAGTCGTTGAGAGAAACGATACGGAGGAATGCAAGGCTTACCTTGATGGCTTGAGGGAGCAGATAGGAAATCTTTCGGAGCGAGTGAACAGGCTGGATGGCCTGGTAAGTTTGCTGCAGTGGCAAGCTCCCAACACCTTGTACGACATGTTCACGGGACTTCTCTTAATTATCTCGCATAACGTAATGTTAATTATTGTCGTGCGTTGTATGCTTCGCAGGTTTGTTCCACACTTACAGGGATACAGGGTTCAAATTCATTGTTTGGTTAGTAAAGTGGTGTAAATATGTTTCTCATTAGCACGTCATGCGTTGGTGATTAAAACCTGTCAGAAGATAGCAATATATATAGATGATTATCGCGGATAGTGTTTACATACGGCAAGCGTTTGCGCAGCATACATGGTTCCGTAAATTGACATTGTTACCATAGTATGGATGTCGCCACCTTTTGCAGAGCTTGCACGCTGGGAATGCTGATTGACTGTCCCTCTCCGTCTGTAGGAAGGCACCGTCCCCAACACCTAAAAAAATATACTACAAGCGCTTGCTAGCTAGCATGCCCTCATGTGGTCATGGACTACGGAATCCATTCTTCCACATCATAATTGTGTTGTGGAGCAACAGGGGCGTGAGATCAGGCCATGACATGTTTGTGACAGCCGCATCCGCTGACATGCAAGCACATCAACCTGCCTTGGTGCCACGTACCCACCTGATCACTGGAATGCCTGCCCATACATCCACCCTCCATCCACCAACCTGCCGATCCCACCCCTCCTTGCGCCTACGCTTCCTTATTGAGGGCGCCAGGCAGCCGATCATGCTGCTGGCACCCACAGTTGATTGCTTACGTTCTCGGGCCATGATTGTACTGTTGTTTTCTGTTGACATGGAAGCACGTGCTTCCTGGCACCTGCCACACTATGTCATGGGAGGTATTTAGCAATGGCACGTGTACAGGGACAGCCAAATGTACATGGTGGCTCGGTATTTAGCACCAAGCAAAAACTCGCAGTGCTCATTCGCCATGGGTGTTGATCACGACGTTGTGCTTGGGATAAGAATACATATGCATGTGGCACATTTCGGTCATCAAAATCTGCCACACTCGATTTTCGAATGCTTGCAAAACAGGCAATGTAACCGCGCTGCTGACAGTACTCGGCCGACATAATGGAAATACAACCCAACGCATTGTTAAACAAGGTGATTCATCACTGAATGACATGTGTTGCGTAAATATCATCTAATGGTGGCGTGCAGGTGCCGCGCATTGTGTCGGCACAACACTCCTATGCTTGCTCTCCCCACCCCCCCTCTCACCAGCTCCTTTGGTCCTCCCTTTACCGGCTCCCTCCCATTCCCCCTCTCTCGCCACACCTCTCCCACCTTCGCCATTGCTCTATTGGACATGCCTACTTGCGGATCTGTTTGCTAGCATCCGTGGTGCGCTGCTTACTCACGGCCATCCCTCATGGAATCCCTCACCTGGCCACCCATCACGTGTGGCAGATGCGCCGCGCGCCGCTGCACGTGGCAGCGGAGAACGGCAACGTTGACATTATGAAGCTGCTCATCGACGCCAACGCTGACATCAACCTGCCCGATGGGGTGAGCCAGGCTTTGCAGAGGCGATCCTTTGAGAGCAGGCTTTGCATGGGGTTTGGATTCCAAGGTTTTTAAGTGCGCCACGCAAGGCGTGCTGGTAAATGCTACAACTCGCGCTGTGCTGGAGAACACCACCGACACCGTACTTGTGTAGCGCTGGGTACCATTGTCCTGTGTGCGCTACGGACAGCGAGTTTAAAGGGCCTATTGTGTATAAGGCCGTCCCTTTGAGAAAGCCTGATTGGCGACCAATGCGATGCGGCACTCGCTTCCTGGTGCCCTGTCAACGGGCGCGCTTGTGCATGGAAAGGGATGGTATACCCCTCATTACCGCCTTGACCGTCACATCTGCAGGGTATTGGCTGTTATCACATTCTCAGCCCTACATCCTTCCTTCATGCTCCCTTTGTCGGCCCTTCATGCCTTCATTGGCTTGTTTCTACTTTGCCAGCTGGCACAGCTGGATATGTACTCGCATTGCGAAGTCCTACCTTGCGGTATGCCCATGCTGCACCCTCCCCACATGGTCACCACCTTCATGCCATGCACGTATTCACCACCCATGTGCCGTGTACGCATCCATCACCCTCATCCTTTCTATTTCAAACACAGACAAAAACATTCACAATTTGTAGTTTGAGCACATGTTTGCTCTGTGCACGCATCCATCCTCTGTGCATGGCAGGATGGTGCGACCCCCCTCCACTGGGCGTCGGCCCACAATGGCGTGGACGCGGTCAAGCTGCTGCTGGGCCTGCACTGTAACCCGACCGTGGCCGACAACTACGTGAGTGGACACAAGGCGTTGGTCGTGCTTGCGTAGGTGCTGCCTTGCAGACTGATACGGTGCACGGTTTGCAGCCTGTTTTCCAGCTGATGGCCTGCACAATCAACACTTCAAACTCCAGCATGCATTCCTGGCCTTTTCATCTGCACATCTTGTAATTCCTTATGTTTTACAAAGCATGGGCATCCCCTCCTCTCCCCCCCCCCCGCCCCCTCTCCTCTGCCTTGTTCTAACTTGCATTCGCCCTGCCTTGGCCCCGTTGTTTTGCGGTTGGCCCTCCCTCCCCCCCATCATCCAGCTGCACGACCTGCCTCTCCACTGGGCAGCAGCCAAGGGACATGTCAAGGTGGCCTCCCTGCTCGTGAGCGCAGGCAGCAACCCAGGCGCCGTCAACAAGGTACGGGCCTTGCCTCTTCCGCGTTGTATTTGGGACGCATCATCCATTGACTGCACATCGTGGGGTGGGGGTTTCTTTCTGCACTCCAGACACTGTGCCAGTGGTTGCGTCAGATAGGACTAGTGAAGGGGCGTGCCGACATAGGAATCTATCGCTACCAAGGAAGGCTTCTCGCCATGCTCCTGGTGCTGATCCACAGGGTGCGCATCAGCGTATTGATCGGGCCAGATCCACATAAACACTGGAGTGCCACAAAAGCTTCGTCTTCAACACGGATCCTCCTGCATGGCTGCCCCATGGCACACATTGTGTGAACTTCCCCCTTAGCCCCTTGCGTGTGCTGCCCCCTTTCCCACCTTGTTTATATTCTGTCTCCTTGGGCCTCTTGTGTGTGTGGCCCACCTGTGCCCGTTGCACGGCCCCTCTCGCTTGCCCTTCAGCACGGCTGGACGCCCATCCACATGGCGGCAGCCAACGGGCACGGCGACATGATCAGGTTCCTCCTCGGCCGTGGCGCAGACCCCAACGTGCAGAATAATGTGCGTGTGATTGTGTGTTTGGCAGCTCCTGTCCAGAACACTGTGCGTTCGTTTATACTGGAGAAACCAGTGCACGGAGCTCTGTGTGTGTGTGTGTTTCTTTGTTTGGCGTGCCGAACGATGTTCACGTTGGCACGTGGTGGCCAGCCAACGTACAGGATGTGGTGCGTAGCCACGCTTGTTGGGCCATCATGGTAATGACCAACACATGCTGGCATGGGACGGTGGAGAGGTTCTCATTGCGCCCCACCATCATCCCACAGGGGCGCTCGCGGCCACCTTTGTCCTTTGTCTGCCTTGGCTTAGTGCGCATGACCTTAGACAAATTGAGATATCTCCATGCTAGGATCCAGGGGGTACCGACGCAGCTGCTAAGTTTGCATGGAAAGGACGTGGCAAACCTTTGTTTATGGGCGGACGCTTTCCACACCAGATATACTGTGCCTGCACATAGCAGCGCGGGGGAAAGGCTGCTTTTTTGGAAGCCAACCCCTTACATGGGGTTTGCCTTGCAAAGCCAAAGGGTGCGGGGGGGGGGGCACGCTTGATTACTTGATCTGATTTTTTCCCTGGTTTGAAAGCCTGAAGCATCTCACTACATAGACCACGGTTTCCCACGGACTTGGAGGTATGTCCCCATGGCATAATTATGAAGACGTGCTGTCCATGAAACTGTTCATTCAGGACAAGCCGGAGTATGACCTACCGCTCATTTGCATCGATGCCCCTTGGCCAACGTGATTATGCTGGGTTTCGGTGGTACTGGCATCCACATCCCAGTATCATGTGGTGCCAGTGTGACATGTGCACAGGTCATGCGTGTGCCTGCCCGTTTAACTTTGCTTAGACCTACCTTGTCTAAGCTAATGTTCACCAATGCTGATCTTAAATCATACCTTTTCTGGTCTCCCCCCATTTTGCCGCCTCCTTGTTCCCCCGCGCCTTCTCTCGCGTCCCATTCCCCTTGTGCTACGCTCGTGCTCCGTTTATGCTGCCCCCAGAAAGGGAACACGGCGCTCCACCTGGCGTGTGCCGGCAGCCAGGTCTGGATCGTAGAGGTGCTCGTGGCGGCGGGCGTGCGCACGGACATCAAGAACGAGGTAGGGCCTTGACGAGCAGGCAAAGGAGAGGAAAGAGGAGGCGATCTGAAAGCTGGGGCCAGTTGCTTCGCAGAGGAACGTCCACCAATTGTTGCCGCCGCTGCGTCCGCTGGCGGGTCTCTGTCTGCTTCTGCCCCTGTGGCTGCATCGTATGCCGGCACACTGTTTTCCCACGGTGTCTCTCACCTACGGTATGTGTCATTCGTATGTGATGGTCAGCAGGAAAGTCGAGGAAAGATGCTCCAATATTTAAAATGATTGGAGATGCACTCCCTGCCCAGGATCACAGGCCTTTCTAAAATGCATGCTGCCAACCTCGCTCACACCACACAGTGCCCGCCCGCCCGCCCGCCCGCCCGCCCGCCCGCCCACCCACCCGCCTGCCCGCCTGCCCCTCATGACATCTACCCTCTGCAGGAGGGCTTCATTGCGTATGAGATGACCAAGAACGACCTGATCTCGCGCGAGCTGGTGGCGGCCGATGCCAACGAGGCCATGGCCATGTCGCCCACGCGCGCGTACGCGGCCATGCGCAAGAACCCCTTCTCCATCCTGCCCCAGATGGACGTGACCAGCAACTACAACACGGGCGGGACGGGCGCCGACCCCTTTGCGCCCGAGGAGGACTACAGCCACCTGCGCCGGGCGGCCGCCAAGCCACCCGCTAAGGGCTCAGGCCCGCCCAAGAAGTGCTCCGTAGCGCTCCCCTCAATGGACACCGTGCGGGCGCTGTGGGGGGAGGCGCTTGCCGACTGCAAGACGATGGGTATGGAAGGGCCGGAAAGGCCTTGGGGATCGGAGGGTTGGGAAAATGGGGTTCGTTGACAGCAAGATGTTGATGTAAAGGCCATGGGTGTTGGGGGAGAGGAGGGGGGTAAAAGAGATAGGGTGTTTTGTCGACAGAAAGGCCATGATTAGGGGAGAAGGGTGTATGTTGCAAGGTATCGCCAGCCCTAGCTTTAAAAATGATGGGAATCAAGAGTGGATGACAGCTTGTGTTTCGATGCGGTGTTTGGTGTAGTGTGGGCCCAGTTTCCAGGAGAGGCAGTCTGTGATAACGGGCAACCTTCTTGGGTGGCTTGGTGGAAACCAAGTTCTCAGGGGGGTGGCCCTGGGATGAAAGGGGCCCTGGTTGCCAGCTGGTGGGCAAGCACTGTCCGTACTGGTGGGCAACCACTGTCCGTACTTCAACTACGTGACTCATCGTGCCAGCATGACTAGGGGGGGACGTTTGCCAGGTTTATTCGTCACAAATATACAGGTTTCTACAGGTTTCTGGGCACATTGAAGATGTTGGGGCCACCACATACTGCGCAATCTCTAGGAAGCAGCCCCCGTGCGTGTGTGAAAAAGCACTGGCTAGTCCGGAAAAGACTGCCCTTGTTTTTATGAGCAAGCCGCCTTCAATTTTAGAGTTGTTGGAAAGACATGTTGGGGGGGGGAAGGTCACATAACATAAGGTCGGTTAGCAGATCCAGCACATGAGCTGATAGATTTCCCACAGGTCGCTGTGACCCATGCATTTGCCTCTAGCCATTACGCAGTGATCGTATCGCAGCTGCTTGTCTCGGCAGTTTGTCAGCACTCAGCTTGTCGCAGGTTCTGCGCTGATGCGTCGCTTGGGGGCCCGCAGCACCTCCCATCTCGCCTCTGCGCTCCTCCGTACGGCTACTTGTGTTTACATGCCTGCATCTCGGGCGTCGGCGGGTAGGCCAGGCTGTTCCCCTCCTACTCAGCCAGCACACCAGCCGCTGCATGTAGCGGTGTGTGTGGCATGGCCCTCCAGCCCTGCTGACCCCTTCTATGCCTTGGGCTCAAACCCTTTGCTGCCCCATGGCGTGCACATGCAGGCATGAACGCCTGCCGCGATGACCTGCAGCATGCGCTCTCGGAAGCATCCTGGGCCAAACTGCAACGGGTATGTGCCAAAAGCCACCCTCCCTGGGTTCCACATCGATGGAGCAAGCCGGGCCGGCTTGGTTGGTTGAGTAGAATCCGGTGGATTTTCTTGGCATTCCCTGCGCTTACTCCACACATGTTCTTGTCATTGCGCTCATCCCTGCACACATCCCTGTACCCATTTCTTATACGACCCTTTATACTTTCCTCGACATATCATTTACATGCTCCTTGAAGTACCTCCTCGTTATTGACCCTTTTCCTATCACTTTTCCTTTTCCTTTTCCTTTCCCTTTATCTCCCTTGATCTGTCCATCCATCTATACACCCCATTCACGTTGCTCATCATTTACTTATTCCTTCACCCATTGGACCATACATCGCTTTCTACACCTGCCACCCTACCCCGTGCAGCTGGTGATTGAGGAGCCTCGCATGCTGCTCAAGCCGGAGTACGCTCGACTGCTGGCATATGTCACCTTCCTGCATCGGCTGCAGATCCCGGAACACGGGATGGAGATGGAGGTGAGAGAGAGAGAGAGAGTCAGGGGGATGGAGATGGAGGTGAGGAGAGACCGTCAGAACACCACAGGCTGGTGCCGCCTGCTGGCCACCCTGGACATGTTTCCGCGGGGTGCGCCTTTCCCATCGACCGGCTTTATGGACATGCCATAGCAGGGAAAGCCACGTGGCAGCACGAAATGCATTCCCGGCACTCCAGCCTTCCCCTTTCCTGTCCTGTTAGGGAGGGCGGTTCCAGAGGCTATGACACCGTGAGCATGCGTTTGTTGAGCGATGTCGGTATAGTGGAAAGTCCCCCGTCGTTCCTCACACGAGCCATTGCACTCTCTTGCAGGGGTGCCCCTGGCGGATGGATCCTGGTATCGAAACGGTACCTCTGTGGCTTCCCTGGTCTGAGCAACTTTCCTGGCTCCATGTGTTAGGATATGGCGACTTGCATCACGCAACCAAGTCAGAGGAGCATACCTCTGTTCCTTGGCAGTCTCTACAGGAAAAGAGGGCACTGCACCATCAAACACGGCACCATCATCCCGCATTAGGGCATCCCGGAGTTGCTCCAAGATGCTGTTTCTTGTAATCGGACCTGCTATCAAATCATGATGCAGGCATGTTTTGGGCCGCCGGTGCCGGCCATCTTTTCGTGTGTGTGTCCCTTTGCAAGGCACAGGCGGGCTTGCATGAGGCAGCTTACAAGTTGGTGTCTGCTGATGGGTCTGATCCAACACCTAGGGGTGCGTGTCCTCCGATGCAATGTACCGTTTGCTGGCATGGCTGGCTCCTTAGCGCACTACCCTGTTAATGCCCTGTTTGCTCTTTGGCCTGCTGGCGCACTCACCTGCTGGCGCACTGGGCTGGTTGGCTCATGGCGCTGGTTGTGCATTTGCCCCCTGGCAGATCAAGCGCGTGAAGGACGATGTCTACTTCATGGTCCCGCTTGTCTGGACGCCGCTCTACCAGCGCGCCGAGTTCGACGCCTTCTCGCTCTACTGGCTGGTAGACCAGGTGGGCGATGTTGACAGGGTCTTGACAGGTGGACCAGGTGTGGGCAATTTCGACAGGGGCACAGCATGCCTTCCACACAGCATCCCCTTGTAGCCGTTGGGGCAGATGGCTGCTGCTGGATACTGCTGTGGCAGTGCACGAGTTGTTTGGTTCATTTGGCTGTGTTGTTGTTGTGTGTGTGTGTGTGTGTGTGTGTGTGTGTAGGTCGCCGGCTGAAACATGCCAGGGTCGCCAGTGCCTGGTATCAATTAGACAACCCGCAGATGATGTGGCCAGAACGTCGCCTTCTGCTGCATGCCTGTAGGGCTTTCTTTCAATGCACCCAGAGTGCCTTGCCAGCAAAGTAATGCACGGGGTGAAGTGTGTGTGGCAGTACCTGCCAGCGGAACGCATGCAGTTACCCCTTCCTTACTGCTGTTGCCATGAGGCCCCCCTGTTGGTGGATTGACTTTGGTGGGTGCGGTTGCTGGTGACCATTATCCCTGCATGCGTGGCTCTGTGTGTGGCGTCCCTGTGTTTTTGTGCTTGGTGTCCTTGACACCTTGGCGTGAGGCAACTATGTTTTACTTGTTTCTGCTTGCACACACCCATCCATGATTCATTTCCACACTCCCACTACATCCAAAATCCGTCGTTGCCCCCCCCTCCTCCCCCCTTCCCCGGAGCCAGGCATGGGCTGATGAGAACTTTCCGAAACGGGCGCCCCAGGGATCCTACCTGGTGGGCCCCCAGGCAGAGCCCGTCGACAACACCCCGGGAGCCGTGCCCATGGGGATGGGGACCCTGGGCACCATCCCTGCGGACGCGAACAAGGCGCTCTCACTACTCATGCTGGGGGTGAGCATGGTTCTTGTGTGCATAGGGTAGAAAAATGCTGCCGAAATGCGTAAAAGTGATGCCGTAATGGTTTACGGGATGATCGGATCATTGCACTGGTTGCCTTTTGGCCCGCTTAAATTTGGTGCCATGTTTGAAACAGGCCCGCATTTCGGATGGTTGCATTGTTTGCACGCTTTCTTAGCCATGCGGTGATTGGCAAGCACTCATTGAAGTCTTTCTCTGTGTCTCCCCTGCGTTCATTATCGTCAACATAGTTATCGCGATGAGGCTGCTGCCAGTCTGTAGCCCTTGCTGTGGCATGTGCTTCGCGTTCAGCACGTGGCAGGATATGCTCGTTCTAGGGCAGGTTTGTAGCATGGGGAGACTTTGTCAGCACATCTCATTGCTGCATCGAAATGTCCACGAATAGCTGATTGGACAGCTATGCACAGAGAAATCACCAATAAGGCAACACCAGCTTTGGCTGCCTCCTCCGCTGATTGGCCCGTTCAATGCGTGCATATGTATGTGGATCGTCACGCCATGTGCTTCTTCCTGTTACAGCTCAAGAACACGGACAAGAAGGGGCCTGTGTGTCTAGTCAAGGTAATCCGCAACGCATGTGGTTGCTGACCATGAATGTGCATCAAGTGGTCTCCTTTATTATAACGAATATACTAATATCGCAGCGCACCAGATGTAGTTGGGCATTGTCCTTTATCCAGGAATTTGAGTCAATACTGTTGAAATAGGTCTGTGTATGTATGCCTCCTGCAAATTGTATGAGAACACAGCTGGTCTTGAAGGCTACGAGGCATAGAGCATTTTTGACGGTATACAGCCCACGACTTGGCCGAGTGGTTTGTAAGATGGGGAAGTTGTATGCTGAGACGGTGGGAAGATGTGGTGATGCTGAGGCAGTGGCCAGAGACGGTGAGACGCTAAGATGGTGAGATGATGGCGAGATGAGGGTGAGATGACGGTGAAATGAGGAGAGTAAGACAGTGGGCATGCTTCAGTGGGCATGTGGCGAAGTTTTGCGGCTCTCCCCTGTGTCCTCTCGCCCTCTTCCACGCATTTGCTCTGTTGCCTCACCCCACTCCATTACATCTCACATGGCATAATTCAATCATACAACGCTGCACAAAGCTGCTGTAACTTTATGACGCAGCACAACACCAGGCCAGGCAAGGCCGGGCAAAGAAAAGCAGCACTCTGTAGGGCATGAACAGGCAAGGCACAAGAAGACGATTTAGGGCAACCCTGTGGAGCACAGTACCTTACAAGACATCGCACCCCTTACCACACTCCTCTCCTCCTATGCTTGTGACGGCGACGTGGTGTGTGGGGACCGCTTGCCCTGTTTTCAGGTGGGGCCGTCTCTGGTGGCGCGCACCGAGCCGCACGTCATCATCCTGCAAAAGGTTCGTGGGGGGTCAGCGCCCAAGGGGGAATGCATCCACACATTGTGGGAATAGCCACCTCTCTGACATGAAAAAAAAGAAAGTCTCCACAATATCTCACGAGGAGACGTTGCAGGTCCCTGCACGTGTGTGGGGGGAAATGGGGCCGCGCACAATATGACGCTATCTGCGCAGTCGCCCGGCTTAGTGGCAGCTTGCCACAGACACGTCCCCTGGTGCATCAGAAAGAAATGTACCGGTTTTTGGCTTCTCTGTTTGGCAAGTCTGTGAGCTACATGCAGGGCGAGGTTTCATGTGCTGGGGCCATGCTCCTGTTGAGTAGAAGTTCTCGTTCCCATGCCTTTCCCATGCCTTTCGCTTTCGTTCCCCTTCTAACAAGAAGTATGGATGCTAGCTCTATACGGTACTAGGGCTTCGCAAGGCAACCTGGATTAGGATAAAGTTGTACGTGCTCGCCAGCTTGCCAGCACTCGCCGCCGGCGCAGGGCTCGCAGCTGGTGGAGCTTTGCCTGGTCCAGCAGCTTCTACATGGCTGCTAGCAGGACGCCAGTATCTCTGCCAGTGAGGCCGCTGCCCGGCCTGGATGGAAGGCCGCCGGCTGGTGTTGCATAGCCTGTTTCGGCCCCCACCAGCCGACCTATGTTTCGATCTAGTTCCGCCACATCCTTGTCGGCTGCCCCTGGGGCGGTATCCCCCTCCCCATCGCCAGTCCCACCATGCCCTGCCCCTCTGCTCCCACCCGCCGGAGGGGGAACGCCTCCTGTTCCCACCGCACCTGTTGTTGCTGGAGGATCCGGCTCGGCAATCGCCTCCCCCAGCTGCGCTGCAAGCACATCGACCAGGGCTTCCTCACCATCCCAATCACTGACAAAGCCCCTCTCCTCCAATGCCTCCGTGACATTCTCGGCACGCCCCTTGCTCAACAACTTGACTTGGTCTAGCCAAACCTCCGCCCCAAGGAGCTTCTGAACCGCAATGGCGGCCTCCTCGGGGGTGCATCCCTCCTTGGCTGCTTTCTTTAGCTTCGTGACGAAAAAAAATTGTGGTCTTGGGCCGTCGCTGTTGTGGTCATGGTGGGTCATGCTTTCATGTGTTGCCTTGCGTTTTGTATTTTGTGTTGTGGTTACGTGAAGTTCTCAGGCAAAAGAAACAACCTGCTTCCCTAAAAAAAAAAAAAAAAAAAAAAAAAAAAAAAATTTTTTTTTTTTTTTGTTTTTTTTGTTTTTTTTAGAATGGAAGCCCACCTTTAACAGCAACTGCATGCCCAGCCGACCGCTACATGGGTGGCTGGGGTACAGGTGCCAGCACAAAAAATATTTTCTGAAAACCATTTATTTTGTGTGCTATACGGCGTTGCATTCTCAGCTCAGCAGGTTGGTCATAGATAAAATGAGCATAGCTCACCAAAATTTTAGGGACTGGGGTACTCCGGCTATGTCAATTGTTGCCGACACCATGACAAGCTAGAGCGCGCGTTCCACAGTCACGCATGATCGCAGACCTGAAGTTCTTGTCAATTCTTGCCCCACTCGCACCCTCTAGTATGGCCAGTGCGTAGTCTGAGGTTGGCCTTTACAGCTGTTTGGTTTGCGCATCAGGAACATCTAGAGAAGCTTCGTTGGTGTTGTGCAGCTTGAATAGCATCAGCAGCTGTTCCCCCTGCGTGCCAGCATGGTGTCAGCCGTGCCTCCCTTTTTTACCCTTACCCGATGCCGCCTTCCTTGTGGTTTAGCAGCATGACCCTGTTCTCCGGGTTGAGTGCCCACTTGCCCCATCTTGGTGGTCGGTTGGCATGATTCCCACCTGTCCTCCATCGCTCAGACGCTCGTCAACGGGGAGTGGACCACGCCGGCGTCTATCGATGATAAGGTGTGCCCTGGTGCCACCGGGGCGGTGCTGGCGCATGGGTTCCGCACTCCGGCACCCAGCCTTGAGGTATGTTGAGTTAGACTTGGTGGGGCCTGACTGTGCTGACATTCTCTGACAGGTCTATTGCCTGCCATGGTAATGAGGATGGGGATGGGGATGGGGATGGGGATGGGGATGGGGATGGGGATGGGGATGGGGATGGGGATGGGGATGGGGATGGGGATGGGGATGGGGATGGGGATGGGGATGGGGATGGGGATGGGATGGGGATGGGGATGGGGATGGGGATGGGGATGGGGATGGGGATGGGGATGGGGATGGGGATGGGGATGGGGATGGGGATGGGGATGGGCATGGGGATGGGGATGGGGATGGGGATGGGGATGGGGATGGGGATGGGGATGGGGATGGGGATGGGGATGGGGATGGGGATGGGGATGGGGATGGGGATGGGGATGGGGATGGGGATGGGGATGGGGATGGGGATGGGGATGGGGATGGGGATGGGGATGGGGATAACCCCTTTGGGATGAAGGATTTAGCATGAGTAGATAAGGGATGGTGGCAGTAGGACCTGCCCCGTCCACCCACTGGCATGCTGCCTTTTTTTCCTGGCAACATTCCTAAAGCAACGTTCTAGTTTTTTTTACTCCTGGAATTGCTTGTTATCGCCAACGTGATCATCATGGAACCCTGAGCTTACCAAGTTGCCCTCACATGGTGTCACTATGGTATGATATAGCTTGGAATTACTCGGAGGCGGCAGAATCTACAGCAATGTCTTCATTAATGGTATCTCTGTTACAGGAGTTGAGAACTTCTGCATAGTCTGAAGCCTGGTAACCGGTTTCTTGTCTTGCGTGCAAGGTGACATATGTCAAGGAGACAACCAGCGCAGGCCAGAAATCGGGAGAATCCGGACCATGGTAGCTCGAGCCTGCCGTTATCTTGTCCGCGTGTTCGAGTCGTTCAGGATGATGAAGATGAATGGTGATGGAAATGTGTATCCTTGTGCATTGAAATTATGGCTGGCTTACGTGTAGAGCGACTAGATGACCTAGACGGTGGGGCCGGAAACAGCATGCTTGATCAGGGCGTGTGTTTCGAAGGTGACATATGTGGCCATACCTTCTGTGGTGGTAGTGTGAGGTATCCTGACCGTGCAGCAACACGATCCATGTCATTGTTGCATGCCCAATGGTCTATTACATAATTTTCACTCATCCGCAGGAGCTGAGTGATGCAGGGGTGGAGCTAAAGCCTTTGCTGGAGGACGCTGATAAAAAGTGAGGAGCCCACAATAAGCCCATTTTTACTGATGGCGGTGCTTCAGGAAGTTATTTGTAACGAGACCGGCCTGATTGGCAGGGGGGCAGGAACGTGGGGGGGAAGCAGTCCTTGCCCGTGAATCTTGCAAATTTCATGACTGCGTAAATCAGTAACTAGTCGGGGTAAAATTGGCTCTTTTTTAGCAAATTTAGCAAATTAGCAAATTAGCGGAAGGCGGGGGCCGAGATTAATTAAGAGGTACCTTGAAATTAAATAAGACGCATACCTCTATCGAGATATATGTTCGGAGGCGAATTTCTATTGGCGTTAATTTGTAGTATTGTACGAAAACATGTCAAGGGTGACGGAAAGAAGGACTTATGTTCCAAATTCAATTCAATGCACGACGGTATTGGACGGAGTTCCCGGTCTGGCAAGCGGATTTTGGATCTCACGTTCAGAAAAGGGCTTGGGTACACGACGCGGCGCGACGTACGCTGTAAAATGGCTCGCAGAAAAGGAACCGTGGCGACTATTTGGCGCCGCGTCGGTCTTGACGTTGTTTGCTCCGTTGGATCTGCATCTACGGCGTTCGTGGGTTGTTTCGAAACCCGGTCGATGAGATTTTACGGAGAAGTAGGGTATATAAGTGATCTTTATTGTTTTCTTGATATAAGTGATCCTTTTTTGACCAAGCGGTGAACTGAATGTAGAAGTCGGAATAAATTATACGGTCGGACACGTTGTCGTACTATACTACAACTTAATGCCAATAGAAATTCGCCTCCAAAAATATATCTGGATAGAGGTATGCCTCTTATTTAATTTCAAGGTACCTCTTATTTAATCTCGGGCGGCGCCCTCCGGGAGTCGGGGTAAAATTGGTTAATTTGTAAACTGGGGACAACCTAGTCAGTAAAAAACAGTGATACTACAACTAATCAGTGATATTACCACTTATTGCCTATAATTATGGCAAGAACATATGTTATATTGATAATTGACACATTAATTAATTAATTAGGAAAATGTAACTCCGTTGGGAGTATATGTAGCACATATCCGTGAAAAGGGGCATATGGCTTTGTATACATTCTGGGCTACTTCCTGCAAGGGTAGGGCCGGTGTAAACTACACAAGCTCTGGGTGCACAAAGTGCGCCTGCACCACCATGATGGATCAGAGCTCAAGGGCCTGGCATGGACATTGAATGCACATTAATTAATTAATTTAATTATTTAATTAACTCGCGTTATTACATAACGCAATTTTTTGCGTTGTGAGGTTATAACGCAAAAAATTGCGTTGTTAACATGGAGTTCAAACAACTATTTCCCAATAGTTTAGAGGCCAAAGAACTGCAGTCAGGCTTAGTTTATAACCCTAGGATCTCATAAAAAAATCCCCGTACCCAAGTACCCAACGGTTGCCACGTGGCATCATGCAATTCCAGCTGTAAATCAGGACTTTTTAGGGAAGACGAAGGTGATGGCCGAACGAAATCGCGCGTACCCACTGCAGTCCTGCTGTAGTCTAGCGACATGGCGCAGCTGTTTGACCCCAGGAAACGCGATCGTAACCTAATAGGAAGACATGTTAGCGTCCCAGCAACATACTGGGGTGAGAAATGGGCGAGGAAACAGTACAAGGGTGGCTGGAATGAGGCCAAAGTGCAGGGAAACGTGAAATCTTTCATGAAAGCATCGCCGAAGGTCGGTGATCTGGACCTGTGGAGGTGCTACTTCCCTCGAGATAGGTCGCACGAGCTGTTTAACGAATGGCAGGTGCTGAAATGGCTCGATTCCGAGCCAGACGAGATGGATGATATTGTCCTCCGGGTCGAGCAGCTGGACGAGGAGCTGGGCTACGCCCTGCCCGAGGATGCTGCCCAGAAGGCCACTGTCGGCTTAGATTCGGATAATGGCGAGGAGGAGGAGGGGGACGAGGGAGACGACGATGAGGAGGAGGAGGAGGAGGAGGAGGAGGAGGAGGAGGAGGAGGAGGAGGAGGAGGAGGACGAGGACGAGGACGAGGACGAGGACGAGGAGGAGGAGGAGGAGGAGGAGGAGGAGCCGGCGCCGGTTCAGAAAAGAAAGCGAGGGCGGCCTGCGGGGTCCAAGAGCAAGACCTCGACCAAGCGAGCTGCAAGGGAGGCTGCCAAGGCCGGCAATGTCACGAGCGATGAGGAGGAAGAGGAGGCGGATGAGGATGATTTTGTGGATCCGGAGCTGCAGGCCAAGTCGGTGGAGGACGCCATTGAGGCCGAGCTGGCAGACCTGGCGGGGTGGGTGGTAAAGGACGCCGAGGGCTGGAAGGAGGCCGACTGGCAGCAGGAGGGCATCCGCCTGGTGGAGCATGCAGTGAGGCGGGAGGCCCAGCTACACGGAGAAGACGCCAAGGACGCCAAAGAGGCCAAAGAAGAAGCGGGCCAGCGGTGGCACGGCTACCCCGTCCTCGGGGGGTCTGGCCGCAGTGCCCGCTCTTCTCGTTAAGCGTGGCATGTGGCCAGCTTGTATTATTGGCTGCAGGTGGTTGCCCTGTCTTATTTTGACATATCTGGGCTTAGTTTGTGCATCTCCATGGGTTTATGCCCCCCAAGGGGCCCACGGTGCCTTTTGTGTGCACCCACTTGTCTACCCAGTGTTATAGTGTTATAATTTCATGGGTGTGGGGAAAATAGGAGGGCTGCTTATTTCAAGCCCATATGCAGCCACGAGGGTCTACATATATTGCTTTTACTCCAAAAAATTCAGTGCCTGCAATACTTGACCCATGTGGCATACCGGCCCCTTGTAGTGTGAGGGGGTCATAGTTTACGAGACCCATGTGTCTTCAACTTTGAATTTCACATAGCCAGGCTGGGAATTACATGCCAAGACCATATACTACATTTTTTTATATATCTCAGAGAATTCATAACTGGCCTCAGATAGCCCATATCATGCTTGCTTCATTAGATGTGTTTAATTGAAATAAAGTGTTATAACGCAAAAAATTGCGTTATAAATGTGCTAACGCGAGTTAATTAAATTAATTAATTAAACTCGTGCTCCCATTAGGGAGTCACGGAGCACCGAGCTGCAATCGGACACGCTAATATTAAACGATCCGGCAGGATCTGTGGGTGCAATAAGACCCATGTGAGCATGTCATAACAAGGACTGTGGGCAAGTAATCTGGGCATAGCCAGGACGTAGCACGGCTGTACAAGGACTAGGCTAAGGCTATGGCTGGTGGTGCATGTACCGTGCGTTAGCGGTGCACGTGACTAGGTATGTGGGCACAGCTAGGCAAACATGTTTTAGCACAGCTAGGCAAACATTGAACACATGGTATATAGTATATTGATAATTAATTGAACACATGGTTAATTAATTAATTAATTAAACTCGTGCTCCCGTTGGGGAGTCACGGAGCACCGAAGTGCTTTTAATCCCTGTGTGTGCACAACAGGAGAAAGGGCAGAGACCCCCAGTCTCCTTCATGCCTAAGGCATGCCACAGTTGCATTCGGGCGCGCTAGCTAAACGGACACGCTAACGATCCGGCAGCCTGTGGGTGCAATAAGACCCATGTGAGCATATCATAACAAGGAGCGTGGGCAAGTAATCTGATCGAAGCCAGGACATAGCATGGCTGTACAAGGACTAAGCTAAGGCTATGGCTGGTTGTGTACCGTGCGTTAGCGGTGCACGTGACTAGGTAAGGTGGCACAACTAGGCAAACATTCTAAGCATGGCTGCCATGGCGGCATGCAGTGACTACCATTGAAGTAAAGCTAGGGCTACAACACATGGTTAATTGACTGTCGTGATGTGAAATTTGATCAGGTGAGGGGTTTTGCATTTGAAAATAAGCTACAACATGGCCGGGTTGCAGCCAGCCGATTGCAAGCCTAGCTACTATAGCTAGCTTTTTTATCATTTGTGTGGCTAATATACTGTATCGTGCACACAGTTCAGGCCTACCTAGAGACGCATCCGACCCATGTGGCGCTGAAGGTGGATTGCCACAATGCGTTCAATGCTGTCACCAAGGCTAGCATCTTTGAGGTCGTCGGCGAGGCGTTCCCTGATCTTCTTGCGTGGACAGCAGCCTGCTACGGCGAACCCACTCAACTCGATCTCCTTCCTCATGGAGGATGGGACGTTCGCCGACGTCACTTCCCGCACGGGAACCCAGTGCTCAGCAAGGTGACCCCCTCGGCCGGCCCTTTTACCTGTCTGCCCCGCTGCACAAGGCTCTCCAAGGTGTCCACGCTGCGCACCCGGATGTCGTGCTCCTCGCCTATATGGACGATATCCATGCCCTTGGCCCGGCCGATGCTGTGGTTGCCGCCCTGGCTGCCCTTGAAGTGGCCATGGCGGCCATCAACCTTCGGCTCATCCTCCCCAAGTGTGCAGTCTTTTCGCCCCAGGGGGACTGCTCTGGCTTCCCCGCGGCTATCCCGGGGGCATTGGCGCGGGCGCGTGGTTTCTCGTGCCTGGGCGTCCCTAGCTGTGCCGGTGACCCTGACTACGTCGAAGAGGAGCTCCGGGCCACCGTGGAACAGCGCACCCATGTCCTCGAGACTTGGGCGCGCCTCAAGGACCCCCAGACCAAAGGGCTCCTCCTGTGGTTTTGCGCCCACCCGCGGGTGGTTCACTGCCAGGCTCCGTGGACCGAGGCGCTCCCCCCCACTTGGTGCGGCTTGCCGCGGAAGGCCATGACGAGCGCATTCAGGCCGCCTTGCAGGTGCTCCTCCCCGGCCCTAGCCTGCCAGCTCACTCCATGCGCTTGGCCACCCTCCCCTGCCGCATGCATGGGCGGGTGTGGGCTCACGGCGCGCCGCCCGCCTCGCCCCCGCCGCCTTCCTTGGCTCTGTTGCTCAGGCCTGGGCGGAGATCCGCCGGTTGCATGGTCCCCAGCGCCGTCAGCGTGATTCCCGACTTGGTCACCCCATCCCCCTTCCCCTTTGTGCAGGCTGTGCAGGATTCTTACCTCGGGATCCAGCAGGCTGGCGACCTCGTCCGCCCCGCTCAGGCCGTCCACCGTCGCCTGCCCTGGGGCACGCCTGGCGTGTCCACTGTCGTCAGTCCTATAGTGTCTTCCCTGCCTGCGTTCATGAAAAACAACAAAAGACCTACGCGGGTATACTACACTGTGCGCCGACTGGATGGGTCTGCATGCGAGCTTGAACGATCAGGGGAAGGCTTGGCTTCACTCCGTTTCCCTTGATGAGGGGAGCGTGGGGGCCCGGCATTTCTGCGCGCCCTCCCCATGAGCCCTTTGTTCACGCTGGTTCCGGCCCCGTATACGCCATCGCTCTCCGCCACCAGCTCTTTGCCCCGCAAACTCTCATCACGGCGGGTGCGTCCTGCGGCAGCTGCGGGCTTGCTCTGGATACTACTGGGACGCACTACATCGCGTGCATGGGTGGCCAGCAGAACCAGAACTGGTTCCTCTATATCTCCATACCGCTCTCCTCCGGCCTCCGGGTGGTGTGTGCCATGGTTCGGTCGGTCTTTCCCCACTCCACCATCAAGTGCGAGGACGCGGATGGGGCCGCCCTCAGTCTACTCACCCAACCACCGCCCCGACATTACCGTGCTTGACTACGACGGGCAGGGTTGCCACCTGCTCATCGATGTCTCCGTGGCTCGGCCGCTCTCGGGTCGCCACATCCTCCGGGCGGCTGTGGATGCCGGCGCTGCTGCCGCTGTGGCTGAGCGCGATAAGTTTGCCTCCTATGGCAATGTGGGGCCCCACCGGGTCATCCCCTTTGTCGTTGAGGAGTTCGGGGCCATGGGCCCGGCCCAAGACAGCGGAGTTTTTCCACGAGTGCTGCCAGCGCCGTGAAGACCGCCTCGACCTCCTAGGGTCAGACCGCCCCGTGGTCGGCCCGCACGTGGTCCTCGTATTGGTGGCAGCGCCTGTCACTCGCCCTCACTCGCACCGTGGCTGATGTGTTATTCCGCCGCACCCGGGCCGACTTTGTCGCGACCCATGCGGTCTATAGATCCCTTCCAGGCCCGTGCATGGTGGGCCGGCAGCGCTGTTGCTGCGTGTAGTTTGGTGATGTATAGTTAGTTGTACCTTGTGCAGCTGGCTTACGTGATCCTTGGATGTCCGTGTCAGATTACTATTAATTTCTTCAGGGTTATTCCCCCAGTTATCGGGTTTTTCCTTATCGGTTGCATGCCCATCTCACCTCCGTAATCTATCATTCTCAATGAATATATAATAATCATCGATCAGGGTATGAAAAACTGCATGCATACTGGAAAATGGCAAATGCTTCTGAAGTGAGACAACTATGCCTGGACGCATGGCGATCCAACGCCATGGAAGGCCTAGGGTAGTTGTCTGAGAGGAAAGACGCGAAGGCCGCGGGAGCCGCGTGGCTATCTCTAGGTAGACCTGCATGGAGGGAGACAGAGGGTAACAAGAAAGGTTCATAGGGAAAACACACATACACACACACACACACCACCACCACCACGACCAACACAAACAACCGAAACTAAGAAGGAAAAGAGGGATCGCATACACACATACACGAAGGGGCGAAAAGACTTCTGTGCATGATGTGAGACAACCATGCCAGGACGCATGGCGATTCAACGCCGGCCGTGGAATTAGGACTGGTACATGTCTATATAAGACATGGTCAGTCAAGTTTTGGCTGGTCAATCGGGGGGGTGCAATTAATGGGCCGGGTATGCATACATACAATACGTACGTGGGTCTAAGTGCATTAATTAATTAATTAATTAAACTCGTGCTCCCGTTGGGGAGTCACGGAGCCTTAACCCCAATGGATGGGTGGATGGATGGGTACACGCAATCCTACCGGTCTAAGCTATCTAATCTACTTACAAACAATCCTATTCTATATCTATGATGCTCGCGACCCTAGTAGGGGTCGTGGCCTCCCTCGTTTGCAAACCCGCTCCTTCCCCACTGGGGGGGGCTCATTGTCCTCTATGCATGACCTTGGCCCACTTGGCCTTGTCCATCATCTTTTTCAAAATCACGGAGAGGCCGAGGCCCCCCATGTCCTCTACGAGCTGTTCTTTCAAGGTGCGGGCCTTGGGGCGTCTAACCTGGCTGGGCCCGGCCCACGTGAGGAGGTGCTGGCCCGGCGGGGTGTGGCGCAGCCCTGCAGAGGGGCCACGTGAGGTGTCTACCTGGTTGGTGCGAGCTATAAAGTGCCCTACTAGCAGCGGGCGCCGCTGCTTGATGGTGTTGGTGCAGATAAGTGGCATGCCGAGATATAAGTCCTCCTTGCGGGTCTTGCATGTGCACATGAGTAATTTCGTACTGCACAGGAGAGGACAGCTCAGATGAGGATTATATCCCCCTCTATAGTGACTATATCAAGGACCCCTCTATAGTGACTATATGGTTGGGGCATGATGCAGACGATATATGTAACTTACGTGTATGATTTTTTTTCGAATGAGATTAGCTTAGTACTCGATCCGTGGCATGCCCATGCGCATGACACGCAAGTATACTTACTTATACTTATTTACTGCACAGGAAAGTCGTGTGCGCGTAGTGGAAAAAAATTGAGTATAAGTAAGCGCTACGCGTCAGCCTGTAGACCTATGGTACTTGCACTGGTTGTATTGCACCCACAGTGTTGCGCCCCGGCACCATGCTGTGGAGAGAGCGCTCTGTGGCCTGCCCACTTGCGGCAGTGAGAGAAGCTAGGGCGTGCCCTCCCTCCTTCTCGCTGTGTATATAGGGTTGAAGGTTCCTTTACTCTGTATTGGCGCGGTCCACGTGACACAGTCACGTGCTTATTAATTAATTAATTAATTAAGTATAAGCGCAGCAGACACACTGACTGCAATGGATGTTGGCGCACTTATACCAAATGATTGTCAAAACTCAAAAGCAAGCATTATAATTGGCAGTATGGAAGCAAATGAATGGAATTGTCATACATGGGTGCAAAACAACTGCTACTAAAACAGGCATCCAAAAAACTATTACCCAGCGTCAGAAGACCACGAGGACCTTGAGATCATGCACTCCCTCTCCAACAAGCCAAGACTAGCAAAGGTCAGACGGCTACACCCCCCAACCTCCAAGTGCCGCAGCCCCTTGCAGCGTTCCGCAAGGACACGAATGCTCCTGTCTGTCACCGCGGGTACCGCCGGAGGTCACTGTACTCATCATCATACGATGCATACCCTGGGCACACCCAGCATGACGAGCCGGGGGCACTCCTGCGCCACCAGCAGCACCGCCCTGTCCCCGATCCTCTCGTTGAGAAACAGGTCGAGGACACGTAGCTGGCGACCATTGCCGTATCAGCGGCGCCAAGTCTTCGTCCGCTAGGTCATTGCCCCACGCACGAAACACACGCAGTCGTGGGCAGTAGCAGATAATCGCATCCATTGAGTCCCTGCTCAGACCCGGGCGATTCACCTCCAGGTGTTCGAGCTGCGGGCATGCCCGCGCAAGCTCATCCAGGTCATTGCCGATCTCACAACGCGACAAGTCCAGGTGGCGCAGCGGACGGCAGCCACCGTCCACGATGCACGCAACGCCCTCGTCCGTGACATCTGTCCTGCGAAAAAGAGAGCTCCTGCAACTCCAGGCACTTGCAAACCACTCGAGACAAGCCGTCATCCGTGACACCGCAGCATCCCGTGATGGATAGATGCTGTAATTGCGGGCACCTGTCTGCCACCACTTTCATGCTGGCGTCGGTAATGCTGGCCCCGGTCGCATCCAAGTGCAGCAGCCGCGGACAGTAGTTGGCAATCGCTGTCATGCCGGCATCGTCAACCCAGGAATTCACCCAAGTCCAAGCGGAGTAGACCCGAGCATGCTTCTGCGAGCGCCGAAATGCCCGCACTTCCGACAGCCGAGCAATATGACGCATCCAGCCGCGTCAGCCCAGGGCAGCCCACCGCGACTGCCTTAATGCAGGCATTTGTCACATCCCAGCTTCTCTCGACACCCAGGTGCTCCAACATTGGGCAGTGCTGCCCCACCTGGGTCACGCTTGCATCCGTCACATGGCAGGCCGAGACCACCAACGTGCCCAATCGTGGGCAGTTCTGCGCCAGCACGCCCACTCCTGCATCCGTAACGCCCGTCTCGTCCATGTAGAGCGTGTCCAGCCGGCCGCATTCCTGCGCCAGGGATGACAGGCAGGCGTCGGTCACGCGACGGCAACGAGACACCACCAGGCGGACAGGCCCCTGGTGGCAGCGCGCCGCCACCGCGCCCACGCCCACGTCACCCGCCCCCTCACAGTTGGAAACGTTGAGGCCTGCCAGGTCACGTCCAAACATCCGGCCAGGTTGAGGTATGTGAGCACCTGGTACCAGGTGGCGACGTCTTCCAGCTAGAGCAGGCCGGGGCGGATCCTTCCGTGGCCTTCCAGGGTTCTCCAGGAGTCCCTGACCAACGGCCATGTCAGGGACAGTGGGTCCCTCTCCCTCCACGGCTTGTCATGATCCACCCGCGAAGACAGGCTCAACTCAACATCTGCAGGTTGGGACACTTGGTCAGCAGCCACAAGAGCCCGTGGGTGCCCGGTCGGCAGCTTGCCCCCGCCATGTCTTCCCCAAACAGCTCGGTCGCGACCAGCAGGGACTCGTCAACCGCTGCAAGGAAAGTGTTGCACGCCACAGCCGCACGCGGTCAGGGATGGGGAGTGCCCCCATGACCTGGGCCCCTATGCCAGGGACGGCCACGACATGGTCCAGGGTGACTTTCTGGGAGGGAGGGGCGCGCACTGATGTAGAGGTAAATCTTGGGCTGGAATGCTCGTTGCTTAACAAACACTGGAATCGCGATGGAAGCGCAACTAACACCTTGCACAGTCAACCAATGCTTCAATTGCCACAGGTGGCTGACCGCAAGTGTGCGGAACCTAGCCCCTGTTATTTACGTCATGGGGGGCATATGGAAAAAACAGTAACAAGCAGGGAGCAGCGCAGGTGAAATCTGAGATGCGCGGCCACATGCGCATGCCCATGCGAGTAAGAAAGCGCAGCCCCAGCAAAACGACATACGGCAGGAATGGATGATAGCCGAGATCAAGTGGGAGGCCCATTTACCGAGACCGTGAGTCATCTAACGCCTCAACTGCCTCATGAGATAAAGCAGCTGCACCCTGCAACTTACTTTTGCATAATCGTGTCTAACCGGCTTCTTAAGGAAGGAAATAAAAGCACCTTATGTCCGCTCAAAATAGACTGCGGTCTAGATACAGAAAGATTTCCCGCACACTATCATGGAAAGTGAAAGAACAGATAAAAAAAACCGCATAAACTCGCACCAGACACCGAGCACTGGATGCATTCACAGGACAAACATTACATTGAGTACAGACGGGAAAAAAACGATGATTTCTAGATAAAAGCACGCGAAAGCTCTGACGTAAAGGGCAAATAGTAAAGCTCGGGAACACGACGCTGTCCGTCGAACTTTACCCCAAGGCCCAATTGGGAAACTCAAATTTCAAGCCCAAGCGGATAAACTGGCATCGCAATGGCAGAAAACGCTCAACACGTGCAAAGTCTACTTACGCGCCCCATTAGTCCTGTGTAGACACTAGGGTACCGTAAATTTAGATTTCAAGGGTGTCTTGTTGAGGTTCGCGTCGTATAGTCGCTCCATTCACTAATCATTAGTGCGTACGCCTCGCTCTTTGCCTCCATCGATTGCAGACCTGCTGCAGCCTGCCAGGCGTAAGATGTCCAGCGATCCGCGCTTTGCAATATCGTTCACCAATTACCACATTTGCTTTTCCCTTCCAATCATGTTCCTGTTTTTTTTTTTTTTCTAAGTGATTATCACCACAAGGAGTTTCCCATTTCCATTTTCCATTGTGGTCATAACACTCGCAAGTTATAGGTAGTGTACGTGGGTGGCTGGGTGCGTCATGCGTGCCGAACTGCCTATCCGTTATGTACACCCTCGCAGTTATAAGTTGTTTACAACTAAGTAAATACAACATAGGCCATAGGTACGTCATCGGTCATGCCTCATGCGTGCCTAACAGCCCTAACTGCCTAATGGGAGTGGCGGAGTGCCTATTCACCCTATTGGTGTACCGGACTAATCATAATCATATGTGCTAGAAACTGCTAAAATAGTAACTCTGTAACTCTGTAAGTCTGTAACAGTGGTATTATTACTGTAAACGATGATACATATGGGAAGAAAAATAACTTATCCCAGATGAATGATGATGCAAGTACACTAGATGCATGTACTCTAGAGGTATAATTGTTGTAGCTTCCATTTTGCTGTGAATGCAGGTATAGGAATCCAACTCGACGTCTAAAGCCTTCACGTTTTTTTTTGTCAGTGGAAGTAAGTCGTAAGTAGACGCAGGCGCAGTTGAATGCGGTAACGGGCCACAAACCCGGCATGGCGTGCATTATACGCCGATGAGTAACTGCACGTCGACCAATGTCACCACACATTATGTGTCCACAGTATGAGTGACAAATGGGGTCGTTGTTTCTTGCATGCACAACCTTGGGGACGTTGCCGAATTACCAGAGCCCCCCAGCCTTTGTTCGTAGCAAGCTAGCGTTGCGGCCGCATCCAGAATGCCTATATCAATCGCACATTACCCGTACCGCCCCCGACTTTGCACATCTGCGCTGCCGCTCCGGTATTGACCATTTGGTTTTCTCCTTTCACGATGAAGTAATGCTTCAGGTATTCTTTTTTGCGGCTGTCCCTTTGAATTGCCGTCATGGCGTAACCTGTTGCCACGGCCTCCGTGTCCCCGTTTCTGGAACCATTCCTCGCCATGGACACCTTTCACGCCACAGGGCCACCTTTGCTCAAGTCAAAGAAGGCGGCTTTGCACCAATGCGGGTTTATCAACTCGGCAGAGTGTTCAGACTCTCTCGCGCGGCTACGCTCGACAACCGTCTGCAATTCTGCCTCGCCGGGAACCCGTGTTGACGGCTCGAGTGTGGATGGGGGCCGCCAAGCTGCAAGAAACATGGAGGCAGCTGAGAAGGAAGATTCCCGGAGCGGCCAAAGCACGGCTCCCGAAGACACTTCCCAGCACGTTGAACTAAGCGAGGATGTCGAGAAAGGCGTCGACATTGTTATATTGACCAATGGACCTGGCGAGTTGATGACGTGGGTAAAGGCCACGGTGGCCTCCCTGCGGCGCCGCTTTGGAAACGACTCGTCCGTGCTGCGCATTTCGGTGAGTACTTGGTGGGACGCCATGGGGTGAGGTGCCACGGGGCCAGTTTTGTGAGTTGCCAGTGGGTCAGGGTGCCCGTGGCCAGTGGGCAAAGGGCACACATGGCACAAATACTCGCTGGGAATGTTGCCAACATCTCCTGCCCATGCATGACCTGCAAAGGTACATCGGTGAGGTGGCCGGCACTGGCGGCCTGTGGTGTCGCGGCCGGCACTGGCCTCCTCCATACAGCCCGTATCGGGGATGACATGGAGCATGTTGTGTGGTCTTGTAGCCGCACAGCAAGTGTTCTGAATCGGTGCCTCTCTACCCGCCAGTGACTCTGTTCTATTGCCCCAGGCACAGCCTCTCGCCTGCTTGCATTTTTCGTGCCAGCTCACACCAGCCACTCTTAACTGCTCTCCACCGCTCTTCATGCCTCCACCGCTTGCAACGCTCCTAATTCATAATCAGGTCCGTCTTCCCTACTTGCAACGCTCCTAATTCATGATCAGGTCCGTCTTCCCTACTTGCAACGCTCCTAATTCTAATCAGGTCCGTCTTCCCTAATGCCAAGCCCTAGCGCAATCTGGTGGTTGGGTGAATTAGCATCAATATTGTCTGGGGTTGCGTATGTAACTATTCATCATCGTCATGTCATGGCCATGGCCACGCATCACAAAACCATGGCATTACTCCACCCCATCGCCGCCCCCCCCCCCCCCCCCCCCTAGGTGCTTCTCGCCCCGTGCCCCCACGCGTCAGGCAAGGAAGCCGAGGCGTTGAAGAGCTTTGTGGGGGTGGACCGCTTCCAGGTGGGTGGTGACGGGTATGCGTGCTAGCGCAGGTGGCGAGGCATGCAAGCGCGGTTGCCAGCTTTATGGGGCAGGTTGGTGCTGCCCACGAGGCGAGATGCCCACCCTGTATGGTGAAGGAATGTACACAGCATTCGTGCCGGGGTCAGCCATTTTCAAGGACCCGAATAGGAGGGAAGGCGAGGGGCACGAGCAAAAAGGTACCCCGCCGTTGTTTGGCCCGCCTTAAGGTATTCGTCCGCCAGCAATAGCTAGGGCACCCTGCGCAGGTGCCCCTCTCTCTCTGCGGCCTGCAGCCTGTTCCCTGCACACACAGTTGTGGTGGGTCCGACTGTTCTGCACACATCATCGTGGTGGGGTGCGAGGGCCGGAGCGTTCTGCGCACACCGTGGGGCATGAGAGGGGACGAGTGTGTGGGTGTTTGGGTGCTGGCACTGTCAGGAGCGCAGTGTTCACTATGCAGCTGTTTGGGCGGTCGCATGTTCTGGGGTGGAATGTTTGGATGTCCCTGGGGTGCAACTGGGACGTCGCAGTTGCAACCATGCCGGCCTTTTTCCGCCCTTTAAAGCAAGGTGCAGCAAGTGGTGGACCGTCTCCTTGGTGAATGTCACGACGCTCCGAGCCGACCGTCGTGTGGTTAGAGCGTGCCCACCTTACTAGCCTGCAGTGCATCGGTGTAGCAAGAGTTCTGGTATTAATTTCACAAATAGCGCACACACCATTGTCAGCCCGGCATAGGGATGGGCCACCCGCATCATGGCTGCATCTTGCATCCCGCGTGCGCGGGCATGCGGAACAGCCACCCCATCCTCGGTCACCTGGTTGGAGTCCCACACTGCAGTGGACATACAAGAAGGCAAGGGTCTGTTCGATGTATAGCTGTCCGTGTAATCCAGCGGAACGACGCTGGATGCAGCCTAGATGTATAATTCTGACACATTTTGTCATCGGGGCACTGCGGCACACGACCCATGCCATGCTCGTGTGTTCTATGGTGCTCCTGCTCCTTGCGTGCGCTTGTTTCCTTGCGTGCGCTTGTTTCCTTGCGTGCGCTTGTTTCCTTGCGTGCGCTTGTTTCCTTGCGTGCGCTTGTTTCCTTGCGTGCGCTTGTTTCCTTGTGTGCGCTTGTTTCCTTGCGTGCGCTTGTCTCCTTGCGTGCGCTTGTTTCCTTGTGTGGGCTTGCTTCCTTGCGTGCGCTTGTTTCCTTGCGTGCGCTTGTCTCCTTGTGTGCGCTTGTCTCCTTGCGTGCGCTTGTCTCCTTGCGTGCGCTTGTTTCCTTGCGTGCGCTTGTCTCCTTGCGTGCGCTTGCTTCCTTGCGTGCGCTTGTTTCCTTGCGTGCGCTTGTCTCCTTGTGTGCGCTTGTTTCCTTGTGTGCGCTTGTCTCCTTGCGTGCGCTTGTCTCCTTGCGTGCGCTTGTCTCCTTGCGTGCGCTTGTCTCCTTGCGTGCGCTTGTTTCCTGCAGGAGCCCCAGCACTTCTTCCAGACGGTGCTGACCACACAGACAGTGGACAGGTGGCGCTGGCGCAAGCGGGGGGTGAGCATCTTCCTTGGCGGCGACCAGCTTTATGCGGTACGCGGGCAACCACGTGCAAAAGGGGGGGGGGGGGGAGAGGCGGGGTGTCAGTGCCCCCATTTGCTGAGTGTCATCCTCGATAGAGAGATGCATTTGTTTTCATTTCAAAAGAATGCATCTGTTTGTGTAAATGGGGGCACGGTCTAGAATCACACCTCCGTCTCCATCGGCCCTCATTGTCGTCCTCGCACCCTTCCCTGCCCTCCACATCCTCCGGTCTCCATGCTCCCTCCTGCTCTCCATGGCCCATAGTCATGTATACCCAGCCACGTCATATCTATACTGCTATCCTATGTATAGTATATACCACTACTAGATATAGTATACAGTATGTACTACTATACTACGCTATATAGACCGTGCATGAACACGTGCATAACCTTGTGGCCCCGTACATGCATGTTTTGTGCATGCTTGTGCATTTGTGTGTGCGCGACGGCCGTGCGTAGATCTTCCTGGGCAAGCGGCTGGGCTACCGAACGCTGCTCTACTCGGAGGACCGCTGCCTGTGGCCATGGTAGGCACTTGGGACGACAATCAGCCACCGTGACCGCCATTGACCCACCCCCGTTCCTACGGAACCAGTGTGTGCGGGGCATACCCGTGACGCATGCGTTTTCACTCATGCCTAGCTCTGGGCCCGCCCAACAAAGGCACTTCTACCCATTGAATTGCTCATTAGCATTAGCAAACACTTGATAGGGAAGAGGATCATTAGCATTAGCAAACACTTGATAGGGAAGAGGACGGGTATGCCCTTCACAAACGAGCGCGTGCGTGCAAGAAGGAGAAGGTCGCCGTACGAAACTTGGGGGGCATAAGGAAAATGGGGCTTTGTTCTGTTGCTTTGGCGCTGTTGCCCTCAGGCTACCTTGCATGCATTAGGGTGTCGATGCAATATACACGGTGAAGATACCATCTGCTGTCCTATTCCTATTCCTATTCCTATTCCTATTCCTATTCCTCATCTGCTATTCCTCATCTGCTATTCCTATTCCTGCCCGCCCTGTCTAGTGAGGGGATTTGTACAAGTTCTCTCCCTGGCCTGTCCCTGGTCAAGTCCCCTCCCTGCCCTCACCCTGCTCGCAGCGCGTTCCCCCTCCCTGCCCTCACCCTGCTCGCAGCGCGTTCGATCCCTCTCGTTGCCCTCACCCTGGTTGTGTTTCTGCGCTGCTCCCTGACGTTGTGGTGGGGAATGGGTGCTGGTAACCCTCGTGTGCTTGCGAACTCCCTCGTGCGCAGTCCCCTGTTTCATGCAGCCTGAAACCGGGCATAGGCGTGGGTATGTTGGGCAGTCCCCGGTGCTTGCTCCTTTATAGTGATTGCCTAGCTACGATAACCAATCCTGAATGGCTCTTTCCTCCAGAACTCACTAATAGCACCTCTCTGTAGTTGCCACCGCTTCACAGTGGTGAATCCTTTTTGGTAAATACTCCGTCCCAAGTGGGGCCGCTTGGCCGGGGTGTGGATGTGGCACTACCACGCTCGTGCGCTGCTTGCCAGCCCCACGGTTGTCGTCGACGATGTTGGTGATGATGCGACGCTGGTGGTGGCAATGGTAAGGTGGGGGCTGGGAATGACATCGCAACGCCCATGAGGGCAAGAAGACCCATGGGGATGACACACACAGCACCCCCATCACATTGTTCGGCGGTAGCATGGCGATGCCCCGGATGGCGGTAATGTAGAGGCATGCCAGTAGGGGTAACGACATCGGAATGGGGTTGCTACTTGCAGTTGTCACCACGGTTACTGCCCCCGGTTGGATCATAACCCAGTCGCTTTTTAGAATAAATGGATGGATGACCACCCCACAGCCTGGCGGACCGCTACGTGGTCCGAGAGGAGGCCGTGAGGTTGCAGGTGCCTGCCAACTGGCGCGACCGCTGCATCGTGATCGGCGACCTCTTCCTCTCGGCAGTGGAGCAGAGCCAAGCCGTGCTGGCGTCTGACCCGAGGGGACCCTCGCCTGGGGATGGGGGCGAGGGCCGGCCACTTGGTGAACCGGCGGAAGGCGAGGCGGTGGCAGCGGTGGCACGCGCGCAGGACGTCACTGGTGTGGCGGTGGCAGAGGGCATGGGGGAGAGGGCTGCAACGAAGCGTGGGGCAGGAGGTGTGCATGCGCCACTCATCGTCGGGATTTTGCCGGGCTCCAAGGTGAGAGTTGGGGGGAGGAGTAAGGCCGGTCTCCTTGCTGATGGGGGGGGGAGGGGGTGTTGCCCGTCTCTTAGCTTTGTGGGGGGGGTGGACGTTGGCAAACATGGGGGCGTGGACAGGTGGGTGGGCGGCGGGGGACCAAGGCTCGTTCCTGAAGGGGATGGGGGGTGGACAAGTGGGTTAGGTAGAGTGGATTGCCTCTTTGCGGTCACCTCAGTGTCGGCAGAGGACATAAGATAAGCGTGTAGTACCATCGCCTAGTACGATCATCTAGTACGACCGTCTAGTATCATCGTCGAGTATGCTAGCTGGTATTTCCAGGGGAAAGATGACAGATCATCCTGTCTGTAATTCGCCATGCATAATGATGCAATGTATAGTGATGCCCTGTGCAGTAAGCCACGGACATGGATGGTCAGCGTGGGGTGGACCTGCCCGTGAATGCGTCCCTCGTGCCGGATGGCAGCTGCCATTTGTGTGCTGCCATCCCGCGCCGTAACCACAACATGGTGAAGAGGTTCGATGGGGGGAGACGGCGCATTGCTGTTGGGTTTTGAAGATCCTGAGACATAACAAAATAGCTGTGCTACTTCGCCAGGGTAGTGAACCCCGGGGCTTGTGTATTCTACTTCTGTTCTTTTTCCCCTACTGACAAAGCTCACCATGCATGTGTTGTGGCATTATTTTATTTATTCTGTCACCCCCAGGCTGCGAAGTTGCGGCTGGGTGTCCCCTACATGGTCGGGGTGGCGGATGAGCTGAGCGAGAGGTGAGCCCTTCTCGTCTCCTTCGCATGTGGTCTTGCCGATCCTCATCTGCTGCGTCTTGGGGCTCATGCGTACTTGTCCCATGCGTACCCCATCATGCCATGCCACACCATGCCATACCGCATGAGGACATGGCACGCCATACAAACCATGCCACGCCATGCCAGTTTGGGCCATGTGTTGGGAAACCCCTACCAACCGAGTGTACTCGACCGTCTTGTGGGAGCAGGTCCGTGCTGGGTAGCGGGGACGACTCGGAGGTTTCCTGTGGGGGGATAACAACTGGGGGGCCTATGGGACTGCGCCTCATTACCGGACTGCGCCTCATTACCGGGCTTCATATCTTCTGTTATTGTCTTGCGTTACCCTCGATTCTCTATTCGTGATGGGACCACGATCGAGGCACGCGGACTTGCTGCCACTGCATGCTACCCCGGCAAGCCACCATGGCTGGTGCTGGTGCCAGGTTTTTAAAGCAAATGTGTTTGTTGACATCATCCAAAGCCCGAAGTGCTCTCCAGGGAGGGACCAGTTTGTCCGCGGGATGTGCACCATCCCTTGAATGCCCCCATCAACAAGGCCCATAAGTTGCTTGGCCATACAGCAACTTGGGAACTCACGTACTTCCAATGGCACTGCTTGGTATCCATGCAATCCTTTAGGCCAGTCCGCGGCGGTATCAGGAAAGGTTGCCGCGCGTTTCATTTCCACGCTCGCTCCACCACTTTGATATGACAACGGTGTATGGCGGCCCTTTGCTTTTGCTGCTGGTGTGGCGGCCCTTTGCTTTTGCTGCTGGTGTGGCGGCCCTTTGCTTTTGCTGCTGGTGTGGCGACGCTTTGCTTTTGCTGCTGGTGTGCCGGACGCCCTCATCAATCGTTGGTGGGAATAGCCTGTCTTGTCTTTATTTTGCACGTATCTCGCCGTTTCCCTCACTATCCGCCTCCCATACCTCTACCCATCCACTCTTTCTTGGCCCGCCCCCTTGTTCCTTAAATTTGCTTTGCTTTTGATCTTGTCGCTGTTCCTTGGGGGCGCGATCCCTGTGCCCGCGTACTTACGCACACCCCACACCCTCCCAGGGTGCCCAACGTCTGCTTTGTCATGCCGCTCCCCCTGACGGTCGGCCTGGACGAGCTGGCGGGCTACGGCGATGTGTCGTGCAATGAGATGATTGGCCGCTTCGGCTGGGCCAGCTGCCGCCTGGTGGCGGGTGGCAGCACACATGGTGCCAGCACCGCGCATGGTTCCAGTACCACCACAAATGGCAGCACCACGGGTGGCAGCGGCGCCTCAGCCCCCCCTGGCCGTCCCACCACGGACAGGGATGCTGCCGCGAGTGCTCAAGGCCTGGATGGTCCTCTCGCGGTGGCCACCGCCGGGCGCCCCACGGCGACGCTGGAGACAAGTCGGGGCACGCGCGTGCACGTCTACCAGACAAGCCCGCCCTACGGCATCTACCAGCAGTGCGATCTCTGCCTGACCACGGTGGGTGGGGGTGGGGCCCGGGGTGGGGGTTGGGTGGCTGGGGCCGGCAGATGCCACGGGGAGGGGGGGGGCGTGCATGCATCTACGGCCGGCATGGCTGATAGGCTCCGCTATGTGCTTGGAGGGTGGATAGTAGTACTAGCCGGCCAAGTGTTTTCTTGCATCTGCACGACAAACTTTGCCCAGTTGTTGTGTCTCATGGTTGCGTTGTCTGTGTACTTGCATGCCTCAGGGCAGCACTTGTGCATCCCATGTAAGGATAGAGTGATGACATACATGCCAAATGGCATCTAGCCGTTATTATCCATGCACAGAGTATATAATGACAGGAGTTGGATGCCCCAATGGGTGCAGCCAAGCGGTGGCGTCTACAGACTCAGATAAATAGGATGTTGAGCAATCACCATATGTCCCCTGGTTTGTTATAACCCTGAGCCATAATTATATGTCCCCTGGTTTGTTATAACCCTGAGCCATAATTATATGTCCCCTGGTTTGTTATGACCCTGAGCCATCATTATATTGCTGGTCGCTCTGTCAGGGCACCTTGTGTCATTGCTACAATAAATAATAATAAACGAGGTCTTCATAAGTTCTTAACCTCGCTGCGCCTGTGCAACGCATCCTGGAACGCGCATCTCGTCGTTCCCAGCATCAAGCGCTTGCGCCCCTCGCCCGTGCAACCTTCCAACCTTTCTGTGGCCCTTCTCCCTTTCCTTGCAACGTCCAGGTACACAACCACCATGCACATAGTACATTTGTTTTGCGATGCAGCGCAATCTTCTCCACAACACTCTGAACAGCCTGTTCACCCCACTACATCCCACCCGTGGTCTTAAACATATAGCCGCCACCCCCTCCCCTGTTACCGGGTCGTCTCGTCTGTAACGGTCCTGTGTCCTTGTGCGTTCCAACATGGCCCTGCCCGACCCCTGCTCCTTGCCTTCATACCCACACTCGCTTGCTTGTGCTGCCATCATGCACCACGCTCTCGGTCTCACTGCCACCTGGCACGCAGGTCGGCACCAACACGGCAGAGCTTGGCTCGCTGGGTGTCCCGATGGTGGTCATGCTTCCCACGCATGCGCTGGAGGTGAGGGGCATTCCGCCATGCAACATTTTCGCAATCTGTGGCCTTGCAAAGCCCTAGTGCGACTTCCGCATGTGGCGCAGGGAGTCCAGGGGGTTAGCACCACTAGCCAGCCTTGCAGATTCCTGTATACGTATTCCATCTGAGAGCAGGGTCATATGGATTCCATGGGCTGGCGTTGACAAGGTTTTGCATTTCTGTCTTGTTCTGTGGCTTCCTAATGGCCTAGTCATCGTCCTCTGCTTGTGGGTTCCCCACCTGCCCTGGTGTGTATATATTGAACCCTGTCTGAACTGAGGGCTGCAAATCGCACCCACATAACAATGGCCACATTGCTCCTGTCCTTCCTACCAGATGGCTGGGTACCGCCGCGCACGCCGCACATGTCAGTGATGATTGGCAATACACCGGACAGGCCATCTCTGCGACGAATGCCACTCAACTACGCTTGTTCACGGCTTTTAACTTTCTACATCAATATGAGCTTTATGGGCAATAGGGCATCGGTCTTCCTCACTGTGCCTGGAGCAGCCATGATGCAGCCGGCGTGTGGCATCGCTGCTGCATCCTGCGTGATGCTGCATGGAACGGCTGCATCCTGCATGATGCTGCATAGTTGCGGCACCATGCTTGACACGTCCCCCCACCGTGCCATGGCTTGTCATGCTCCCTTTGACCACTGCAGGTGTTCCAGGGGGGGGCAGGGGGCCTTGCCGGCCTGCTCTGCAGCATACCTGGTCCAGTGGGCGCCTTCTTTACACGTGCGGTCAACGCGGCAGTGCTCAAGGCAGCGGGGCACATGGCGTGGCCAAACAGGTAACCACCTCTGCCGATAGCCTTAACGGTAATCTGCTCCCCCCTGGCCGGTACCAGTGCCTTTGGCCCTGGCTTGATGAGGTGATAGAGGGGATGGTGCTGCAGGGACAAGGGATCTGTGGAGGGGCCCTCAACCAAGCTCGCTTGCTGGTGCGGCTATTTTCCTCAAGAGGCTAACAGTAGTGGTGGCAATCGTGCACAGATATGGGCTGCTTTGCTTACCCCTGCGCGATGAGGGCAGTAGGGCAAGGAGAAAGGGGTATTTGAGATGAGGGAGATTTGTTAGACATCATTGTCCAGGAGCAAGGGCTTGTTTCTGCAAGACCTACTGCATCGGATGTCGTTTCGTTGGTGTGGGGATATGAATGGTTGGTTGTCTCTTTGAGATTTAGTGTCGTGCCGAGTGGGCAGAAAGCTGTCAGGGTACAACCTGAATGGAGCTCTCAACTGTTCCAGCTTTTACCCCACACCCCAACCACCTCTATAGACACGGATGCTAGGGTCTCATATGCGAGCATAGTCAGGTTTTGTATCGATCAGGCTCGTACGCCTTGACTATGATGGATCATTGATGATGAGGTTGCGCGCAAGGTTGAGTATGGGCGATGAAGGTTGCTTGGACGTGCCAGCCCACCAGTTTATAGGAAGTATTTGCTGGGTATCTGGTGTGTGTGGGGGGGGGGAAGCATTTGCAACCCCTGAGAAATGATGTGTTGGCTCATAATGGGCTGTCATGGTGTGCGAATGGTGATTGTGTATCGTGCAGGTGGGCGGGCAAGGAAGTTGTGCCCGAGCTGGTGGGACGTTTGGAGCCGGAGGAAGTGGCTGTCACGACCGCAAAGTACCTGCAGGAGCCTGTCCTGCTTTACGAGATGCGAGCCACCTTGCTGGCGCTAGAAGGAGGGCGGGCCGCGCGGGCGATGACCACGGATGGAAGCCGAGGGACGATGCAGCCTGATGCGGCGGCTTCAGACCTCCTTGCAGAAGAGGTTATGCAGCTATTGATGGCACCGCCAGCTTAGGAGCATTGCAGCTGCCAGTAAGATAAAGAGTATGGGTTTGAGTGACAGCATGTCCAGGGAGTAGCCAATCGCTACCTGCTTTCTGCTGGTATATCCTTAGCCTCTTGGCCAGTAACTCCTAGTACGGACTGTCCACAGCGATCCACAGCGCTGAGATATACCAGGCCAGGCACCAAGATTAAGAACTACATGGCGCAGCTTGGTAACATGAGTTTGTTCATGAGAATACCATCATGGGTATGTGGAACCTGAGGAGTTCCTGGGTGGAAGTAGCTTGTGGCATGTGGTGCAGTGCATATGCCCATAATAATCTATATGTAGAGCTACCAGGAATGCTGTAATTTTAGAACTTAGCATGCCACGTGGCACCAACAGCAACACCACGAGCTGTGGCCCACCTTCTTCTGCTGGATAAGCAGTCCCCAGAGAAGCCTAAGGTCCATAGTGGCGAGTTGTGGTCAACCTGTACAACAAGCTGTGGGTACCCCCCCACTGCATGGAGAGCTGCTTTGGATGCGCGCGCCGATGCCCAACAGGCTACTGTAACGTCTCTCATGATGTATGGCTGTGTGATGTATGTGATGTACGTCTCTCATAGTATGTCCTAGCTGGCCGCATGCAACCTATAGACGGCATGGCACCGCTTAGTATGGCACCGCCAGCGTTTCGATTAAGGTTTTTGCTGTCCGCCACGTGTGGCGTTTTGAACTTTGTATACTGGTGTCGCTCGGCCACTTGTGTGGCGTTTTGACCAGTAAGATTGGTTTCGCCACGGCCACGCGTAGCGGGTTCAGTGGCGGACGCCCGTGTTTAGCGTACTGTGTGTCAGCTCCCGCCAGAGGGACGGCGCGGCGCTGGTTGTAACTTAGCGGGGAAGCCCATTTTCGGAAGAACCAAAGGTTCAAAGAAGGGGCGAAGCCAATTTATTGAACTCGTAAGTACTTGGGTGTCATGCGCATGGGAATGCCAGGGAGTACTATGCTAATCTCATTCGAAAAAATAATTACACGAAAGTTACAAATATCGTCTGCATCATGCCCCGGCAAACCATATAGTCACTAGAGGGCCCGGATATAATCCTCATCTGAGAGCTCTGTCCTATACTGTAATGGCAGACGAGGCAGTAGTGTAGCGGCTATCCTCAGGGGCAATAACCTCCACGAGGCCGAAGCCACGAGGTAGCCATGGCTGACGGCGGAGCTCACTGATAACTTTCACGTTTGGGCACCAAATTCGGCCATGAATATCACAATTGCTTCGTCTTTCTAAGACGCACACGCTGATATAATTTTCCGAAGCTATTACGCAATATATGGCGAGCAAACGCTCCTCCGCGCAACGCAGCCTGGCGGCTGCGCTCGGCCCTGAAAATACATCTGCAGCTCCGGACGGCTGCAGCTTCGCCCACCGGCCCCGAAGGCAGCTGCGCCACTAGCCAAGCTCTAGTGGTCGCCCAGCCCCCCGGGCTCACCTCGCCCGCAGCGTCGCCTGAGCCCTTGGAAGCGCAGTCGTCCTGCCGAGCCGAGCTGGGACGAGAGCTCTCGACTTTGACGCCAGCCAGCCCGGCTTTTTTGACAGGCGCAACGCAGACCACATCTAGCTTGAGCTACGTGTTCTGGGGATCACACGCCTCGCTTATCGAACTGTGCAAACAGCTCTTCCACCAGGGTCGCCTCGTCGATTCCTACCTTCGGAAGCGCCCATGCATACAAATACATCCTCACCGCCCCCCGCCCCAGGCTGCAGACATACGCCCTCTTCTCCCTCCTTAATTGGACGCTCCATCGGGGAGCTCTGGCCCCCCTTGAGCCCATCACCACCACCTTGACCGAATCCTCCATCCGCTCCCTTCGGCTTCAGGAGGCCCTCGAGCAGCACGTGGCCCCCATTGCTGCAGATGTGGCGGCCATGGGCGGCAAGCTGACTGCCGAGCTCCCCCTCCTCACCACCATCTCCACCGCCACCTCCACCCTCCTCGCCTCCTCCACCGCCACCACCCCCTCCTCCGCCGCCATCACCGCCCAGCTCTGCGACATCGACCAGCGCCTCAGGGACAATGCCATCGCCATCGATCGAGGTCCTGCAAAACACCGCAGGCCTCACCGCCCAGGCGGTGAAGGACATTGCCGCTGGCCAAGCCAGTCCCGCTGGCTTGGCTGCCGCTGCTCCTTCCACCCAGACCTGTGCGGACATGCTTAAGCAGCACACCACCTCCACCACCTCCGTCGTCGCAGCCCAGCTCCAGCAGCAGAAGCTCGACCTCCGCGAGGAGGCCGAGCTCGCCAAGCGCAGCCTTAAGCAACGTCATACTCTTGAAAGAACTTCGACATCAGGAGGAAGGTGAGAATTCCGAGAAGCTTGCACGTGCGTTAATTTGAGAGCAAAATCCTTGATCGCATTGGCCTTCTTGGTGAGATTAAGCTGGTCGCCCACCGCCTTCCGGCCGCGCGCGGGGTAAGGCAGGGGCGCCCCCGCTTCTGTTCATCTTTAAGAGCCCAGCGGACAAGATTTCGTTTCTCAGACGCCGCAAGCGGCTCGAGAACACTCCCTTCACCGTGGACGACGACTTGACCCTGGCGCACAGCAACAACGGCGACGGGAGCTATGGCCGACCTATACCTCCAGCTCCGGCATGCAGACCAAGGCGGGACAGCCGGTGTACTGTCCAGAAGGGGGCGGCCATCGATCTGCGTCGGCCACAAGCCCTGGCACGCGACGTACCCATCGACCACCGCGGCCCCAGCGACTCCAGCCAGACGCCCCAGCCTAGGGGAATACAGCAGTAGTAGTGTAGAATAGGTAGACAGCGGCCTTGTACATGCACGCCTACGGCTATACAGGCACTATACCAGCTGACCCATGAACATTAATAATCAGTCATGTACATGTGTGCCCATGACGCGCCACACACCAGATGATGCCTAGCTTTATTTAGTTATGTTGTGACTACGAAGAGAGCCACTCTCTGCTGAGAAGCCATGCCTTAGCTTTTGTATAGCCATGTTGATCTTCCCTCCCCATGACAGGCTCCCCCTGAGCTGGGCATAGTAGCTTGATAGACCATGGGGGTGCAGGTGCCCTGGCGCACCTCGAGCAAGTGTTGTTTACATAATTCCCACCCTTGCAGGAAGTAGCTTAGAAGTATTAATTAAAAGCCATAATATGCCCCTTCTCTGGGATATGTGCTACATTTACTCCCAACGGAGTTATGTTCCTAATTAATTAATTAATTAATTAATTAATAACCTCCACCTGCGGACTTCTACCCTGCAAATTCTACCAATGGGCCGCGGGACCCGTGGGGAGAAAACAGGAGCATGCCCCACAGCAAGCTATGCGTCAGCCTACCTATGGTACCTATTGCACTGGTTGTATTGCACCCACAGTGTTGCGCCCCGGCATGATGCACCATGCCGTGGAGAGAGCGCTCTGCACATGGCCTGCCCACTTGCGGCAGTGAGAGAAGCTAGTGCTACCTCCCTCCTCGCTGTGTATACAGGGTTGAAGGTTCCTTTACTCTGTATTGGCACCCACGTGATGCAGGCTCGTGCTTATTAATTAAATAATTAATTAATGCCCCACAGACAGGAAGATGCTTATCGATCGCAGACGGCAGCCCATTTCTCTTTGTCTACTATCATTGAATTGAATTGAATTGAATTGAATTGGAACATAACTCCGTTGGGAGTATACATGTAGCACATATCCCTGAGAAGGGGCATATGGCTTCTTTCTGGGCTACTTCCTGCGAGGGTAGGATGTAAACTACACCTGCTCTAGGTGCACACAAAGGCACCTGCACCACCATATGATCTCTCAGAGGCTCAGGGGGGCCTGGCATGGGGTGGAAGACGATCATCATGGCTATACAAAGGCTAGGGCATGGCTTCTCAGCAGAGAGTGACTCTCTGCATAGGCAGAGTTTTGCTAAATTCTTAATGCAGCATCCGTGGGGGAATCCCATTACAGGCATAGCGTGCAGCTAAATTCTTATAAGGCATAATCCATGGGGGCCATTATGGGCGCACATGCATGCGCGTGGGCCACGTGCTATAGGCGAAGCCTTACTAATCTACACTACAGCTATATTCCCTAGACTGGGGTTGCCGGGGTGGCAGGGGGTCACTGCCTGCGCCAGGGCTAAGTGTGGTCGGCGTGGATGACGTCCCACCTCCAGTATATACCGGTTTCCCCCCTGCGCTCTGCCGGAGCTGGAGGTAGCTAGGTCGGCCATAGCTCCCGTCGCCGCTGCATGTTGCTGGGCCATGGTCAAGTCGTCGTCCAGCGTGTATAGGAAATCCTCGAAAGCTTCTTGCACGGCATTCAAGAAAGGACAGCTTATCCGACATGTACTTAGAGCTAGGTGAGGAGCAGGGGAGCCGGGCCAGCCTTACCCCGTGCGCGAGGAAGGCAGACAGCCGACATCCGCAGCTCACCCGGGCGGCAGTGAGTTGCATGGGGGCAAGAATGTCATTTTGTTGCATGGGGGCAAGCATTGTCTATCATGTGGGCGCAGAGTATAGATTAATTAATTAATTAAACTCGTGCTCCCGTTGGGGAGTCACGGAGCACCGAAGTGCTTTTAATCCCTGTGTGTGCACTACAGGAGAAAGGGCAGAGACCCCCAGTCTCCTTCATGCCAAAGGCATGCCACAGCTGCAATCGGGCGCGGCTAGCTAAAGGACAGGCTAACGATCCGGCAAACTGTGGGTGCAATAAGACCCATGTGAGCATGTCATAGCAAGGAGCGTGGGCAAGTAATCTGAACATAGCCAGGGCGTAGCATGGCTGTACTAGAACTAGGCTAAGGCTATGGCTGGTTGTGTACCGTGCGTTGGCGGCACGTGACTAGGTTTGTTGGCACAGCTAGGCAAACATTCTAGGCATGGCTGCCTTAGCGACAGTGACTCCAATGGTTACAAGCTAGGGCTATTGCTATTCTATAGCCCGCTGGGGGCGAATTGTGGTTGATCATCAGGTCCCCGCCCCTCCAGTACACCTTGGGCTTCTGGGGGTCCTGCTTATGGCGGAGGTATTCCGGCCACAGGTCGCGTCGCTGCTGTTGCTGAGCGGGGGTTAGGTCGTCATCCAGCGTCCAGGTGAGGTCGTGCAACCGCTTGCGACGAGAGAGGAACCGCTGCTTATCCTCAGGGGAGAGGAAGGTGAGCAGGACTGGTGGGGTGGCCGCCTTGTCCCGTGAGTGGGGAAGGCGGTGGCACCCACGCAGTTCTACCTCACCTACCAGGCCCATGAGGGTAAGAAGCTGTTTCTTGATCTCGTCAGCAAGGGAGGTTGACGTCTCACCTGGCTTCTGGGGGAAGCGACGTAGCACCACTCGGCACTCGCGGCGAGCGCGATCGGTGACCTCCCGTTGCTGGGCCTGGCGGTGGTCCTCCAGCTCCTGGAGCTTCGTGGCGATGGCGTCGGTGGTGGAGGCGGTCGCTGTCCGCAGCAGGTCGCGTAGGAGAGCAGGAGGTCACCAGCATCCTGCCGGGGTGGCTGGGAGGCAATGGTGGCCGTCTGCTCCGCTAGCTTTGGGACCTGTGTGGCCAGGGCCTCGGTGTGGGCGGTGATGGCCTCAAGCTTCTTCATGAGCACGCCGCACTTGCCTTCCACCTGGTTAAGGCGAGAGACAAGTGCAGCATGCGTTTCCGAAGCCTGCGCCGCGGTGTGTAGCGCCGTGAACTGTGGTTGTAGCTTGTGGACGACCTTGGTTTCCACGTTGGAGACCCGGGCCTCGACCGTGTTGAGCGTGGTGTTCAGCGAGGTCATCTTCTCGGCCAGCGGCCAGGTCACGTGCTCCTCCAGCACTGCGCGGATGTCATCCTTGCAGAGGGAGGAAGCCGATGGGGCTGCCGGCTGTGCGGGGGCTGGGGCGTTGAGTGCGTTCCAAAGTTCTCTGTGGATGGCGCCGAAGCTGCGCTGGTAGTAGCTGGTCAAGATAGACTCGCGTTGGCGGGATTCGGCACAGGTGTAGAGCCAGGACGTGTTGCGGTAGTCGATAGCCGCCCTTGTCCAGGGCACAAAGAGCTTCCGCTCCTGTGTGAGGAACTGGAGAACTTCGACGACTTCCTGCGGCGACAGCTGCTGCCACTCGAGGAGGGAGAACATTCCGTCGCCGGGCAAGAATTTGCTCCATTTGTGGCGATCGTGGCATGGTTTCTTGGGCTCAGGCGAGGCGCTTGGCGAGGGTTTGGCGGGTAAGCCTGGCGGCTGAACAATGGCGAGGGCGAGAGGGTTGGGCTGGGCGCTGGGAAGCTGTGCCAGCTCCTTTTCCAGCCCTCGTTTTGCTTTGGTAGTCGTCATAGCTGGTCACGTGCGTAACTTTGTCTATACTGCGTGGCAGCCGTAACCGTTTATACTGGCAAGTGCGTCTTAGAAAGGCGCATCGAATGCAAGTGGTCTGACCGAATTTGGGGCTCAGACGCAAAAAGATCTGAACTCCGCCGTCAGCCATACCGCCGTCAGCCAGAGTATAGATAATCCCAGCTAGAAGCCCTGCATCCTCAAGCAATTATGTCACATAGCTAGGGCCGGATCGCGCCGCGTCGGTGCAGAGCGCGCGCAAGCTAGTTTGCCAGTGCATGGGTTGCGACGGGAGAAGGGGACCCTGCCATAGGAGGTGTCTACCTGGTTGGGCAGCGAGTCCTATAATAAGCCCGCCTGCAGGGCCCACATCGGTATTCACCTGGTCTGTGCGGACAAGATGGCCGGCAAAGAGGAGGCGGCGGTGTCGGATGGTATCAGTGACAAGAGGGAGCTCGCAGTAGAGCTTGGCCCGCCGGTGCAACGCTCTCGGTAGCGGACGCCGAGGATGTGACGGAGCCGTCGAGCTGCTTGCTCAGCGCCTGGTCCAGGGCGCATGGGTGGCCAGCAGAACCAGAACTGGTTCCTCTATCTCCATACCGCTCATTTCCGCGCGGGTGGTGTGTGCCATGGTTCGGTCGGTCTTTCCCCATATGCACTCCACAATCAATTAGTGCGAGGACGCGGATGGCCGGGGCCGCCCTCTATGTACTCACCCAACCATGCACCGCCCCGACATTACCGTGCTTGACTATAGCCGGTACGATGGCGCCGGGCTCAGTGCCAGGGTTGCCACCTTAGTAGGCTCCCTGAGATGTCTCCGTGGCAGCGTGGCTCGGCCGCTCTGCGGTCGCCATGCACATCCTCCGGGCGGCTGACAGTGGATGCCAGCGCTGCTGCCCGGCTGTGGCTGAGCGCGACAAGTTTGCCTCCTATATACATATACGGCAACGTGGGGCCCCACTGGGTCCGATCCGGCCCCTTCTTCCTTGAGGAGTTCGGGGCCATGGGCCACAAGACGGTGGAATTTTTCCACGAGTTCTGCATGCCAGCGCGCCGTGAAGACCGCCCCGCCCTCGAGGCCGGGTCAGACCGCCCCGTGTCTGCCCGCACGTGGTCCTCGTCAGTATTGCATGGCGGCAGCGGCCTGTCACTCAACCTCGATCACTCGCACCGTGGCTGATGTACGTGTTATTCCGCCGCGCACTGGTACCCGGGCTGACTTTGTCGCGACCCATGCATGCATGCGGTAGTACTAGTCCTAGTACGCCCTGGCTATGTTCAGATTACCTGCCCACGCTCCTTGCTATGATATGCTCACATGGGTCTTATTGCACCCACAGTTTGCCGGATCGTTAGCCTGTCCTTTTATTTAGCTAGCCGCGCCCGATTGCAGCTGTGGCATGCCTTTGGCATGAAGGAGACTGGGGGTCTCTGCCCTTTCTCCTGTAGTGCACACACAGGGATTAAAAGCACTTCGGTGCTCCGTGACTCCCCAACGGGAGCACGAGTTTAATTAATTAATTAATGCATGCGGTCTATAGAAATCCCTCCTAGGCCTGCATGGTGGTGGGCCGGCAGCGATATGTTGTTGCGTGTCGTAGTTTTGTGATGTAGTTAGTCGTACCTTGTGCAGCTGTCGTGATCCTTAATTGGATGTCCGCGTCAGATTACTATTAATTTCTTCAGGGTTCTTCTTTTCGGGGTTTTCCTTATGTTACATGCCAAACTACCGGCCACAAGCCCTGGCAGGCGACCCCCCCCCCCCGCGGCCCCAGCGACTCCAGACGCCCCAGCTTAGGGGAATACAGCAGTAGTAGTGTAGATCGAATAGATAGACCGTGGCCATGTACATGTACGCCTCCTAGAGGCACTATCCCAGCTAAGCCACACACTTTATTTAATCATGTACATGTGTGCCTATGATGAGCCACACTCCAGATGATGCCTAGCTTTATTTAGTTATGTTGTGCCCATGCAGGGAGTAACTCTCTGCTGAGACGCCATGCCCTAGCTTCTTTGTATAGCTATGCTGATCTTCCCCCCCATGACAGGCTCCCCCTTCGCTGGGCATAGCTTGAAGATCATGGGGATGCAAGTGCCCTGGTGCACCTAGAGCAAGGGTCCTTTACATCCCCACCCTTGCAGGAAGTAGCTTAGGATGTATGATAGGCCATATGCCCCCTCTCAAGGGCTATGTGCTACATATACTCCCAACGGAGTTATGTTACAATTCAATTCAATTCAATTCAATGCCAAACTCACCTCCGTATAATTCATCATTATTAAATACTACCTTCATGGGATATGTGTACCACTCATATATACGCACAGCTGGGTGTTTGCTTTGGTTTGCGTGATTTCACTCTGCTGTAAGTAATTATATTTTTAATATATACGTACGCACATATCCCCCTTCTCAGCTAGGGATATGTGTTACATATCCTCCCCATGTGCAGAGGTATGTTGTTAATTAATTAATTTGGGATACCACTGCCGATGCATAATATAAGCGGGTAACTTGTGGGTTAACCCTGGATATGCCCCCGAAACCCCTCAGGCTCCGGGAGAGGCCTTTATATCATATTCTCCCAAACCAGCGCCTCTAAAGGTGTACGTTCCAAGCCTATCTGTGGGCGGGGCTCTAGCATGGGGCAGCCTTACACTGCATCCGCTATGCATGAGTCAGCCATAGTGATTTGCCCATGCAGCTAGTAGAGAGCCACTCTCAGACTGCTGAGACGCCATCATGCCCTAGCCATTGCTTAGTCATGCAGTGATCATCTTCCACCCCATGCATGTCAGCAAGTTTGCAGAGCTGCTGGATATGATACATGGTGGTGCAGGTGCACCTCAGTTGCACAACATGCACTGACCCCGAGAAGGTGGCGCAGTTTACATCCACCATCTGCAGGCCGGAGTCTGCCCAAGTTTGGCTGGACTGCCTAGCGCTCGAGGCTCGGGCGGTTGGTCTATCTAAATCAGCCCTAAAACGGAGGCCCTGGCTCTCGCGGCATGGTCGGGCCCCCGCCTACACTCCGCCTCTTAGACAATCGCGAGGTCTTGACTATACCCTTCTTCAGGCCGCTTCGAAGCTGCTCGGCAGTTGGCTTCCCGACTGCATGCGAGGACGACCTGACGACACGGATCGGCATGGCGTGGTGGGCGCAACTCCATGCATGACCACCGCCGCTGGTGGAGCAACCCCGCCCTACTACTGTACCCGGGATCGTCAAGCGTGACCTCTTGAAGGTCTACGATCATTAATTCTGATGATCCTGACCTACAGTACGGCGCCGGAAGACCTGGACACTGACGCAGGGGCTAGAGCAACGACTTGACGGCAACGTCGCCAAGATGCTGCGCAAGGCCCTTATAACATCCCCTAGCTTTGCATGGTTTGCACATATTAGCAATGAGGATTGGTACGCTGATTTGCCCTATTTTCCCCACATTCTAATTAGGCACAGGCGCCTGGGCCTAGCCGGGCCGGCACCTGGCCCGCACAGATCAGCTGTAGACACATCAGATAGACCAGCTGGCACCAAGCCCGCCCAGCCTGGGCGTTATGCCCTCACCTGGCGTGCCCCAGCCAGGCGGCGCGCGGCAGGGCCACCACCTGCGGACTTTTCGTGATAGACTCTGCATGGGCATGTGCTACCCTAGACGTGAGGGGCTTACACCCAGGCAGCCTCCTGGTTTGTCTGTAATATGGAGGCAGATGGTATGTACGCAAGGATAGATGGCAAGTATAGTGATGAAGGAGACCACCCCCAAGTCTGTGGGGGCTCCGTGTGTGACCGCGTATATGGCATTCATAGCGATTTGGTGCCCACAACCCTGTTACAACTAGGACCTAGATAGCTTATGTCATCCATTCCATCCCATGTTCCCCTCCCACTGAGGACTTATGCTCACATGACGCAGTCACGTGTCTATTAATTAATCTGCAAGTTGTCGCCTAGAACGTCTTAATTAAAAACCATACGCCCCTTCTCAGGGATATGTCAAAGAGACAACCAGCGCAGGCCAGAAATGTGTCCAGATACATATCCTCCCCACGGAGATATGTTCTTAATCAATTCATCATTAATGCATAATAAGAATTAAATGACTCGATCCGCCCCCCCCAACAGAGGCACATGATCAACGAGTAGCTAAATATAAATGACCTAAGTTTGGGCAATCAGGATCTAGACGCATACTGATTTGAAAACTTGGCAGCTGCCACGTGCCAGCGTGTGTGGTTGCCTGCCATCAACTTGTATGGTATAAGGCGTTTGGTCTGAGCCTGACATGCCCAACTGTCCATGCATGCACTTCTTACTTCACTCCCACGTAGAAGTGGCAGTACGTACCGCTGGTGGGCATTTCATACGCCTTTTCAAATTAGGTCTAGTACAAATTGCACGATATACACACATGTATAGACTAGCACATATCTGTTATAGACGGCGATTCGTGTAGCAGCACGACCAGGCTGCGCATCTGGTCAGCTTCCGGCACAACAATCAAGTTGGCACTCCGCTTTATGCAGTGCCGTTGCCGCCATTTTGGAGTCTTGACTTTGGAAGCTCGGTCGACCTTTTACCCCGGGAACTTGGGTTATCTTGCTCAGCAGTACGAAATGAGCTCCGCCGTGCGACCACCTCAAAGGGGGCGAGTTTGGGCTCATGGTCAGCCCCTTTCTCCTCCTTCACCTGGTTCTCAAAGTAGGAATCAAAGGGCTCATTGAACGCGAAGCCGGTGTCTGTTGCAGCATGAACCGCCAATCAAATGACCAGGGAAAAGCGACATTTTTATGGTGGACAGGTTAAGGATACCATGCATTCTCGAGATGTGGTGGTATCCATTTTCAAAACGCCACAATTTGTCGGTCGGGGTAGCATGCATACCTCGAGCATGTGTGTGACATTCAGCTCCCTGTATTGCGTCTGCCCCTCCCCCTGGGCGCAAGCAGCTGTCAACAAATCATGCCAGTGCAGTGACTACTGCCGCCCCAGATCTCGCCAAGACATGGCCCCCGATCCACCCATTTCACTGGCTATGGAAAGAGGAGGTGTGCGACACTGGTCCTTAAGCTGTGCAGAACCGAATATGCTGCTCTGCTCTCGCCTGTGAAGTATCACCATGAACATACAACAGGACTAATCACATGCCAAGGCACAATACGCACCATAGCCGACAGATAATCTCAGCCCTGAATGTCTCAGCCAAGAACCGTCGCAAGCAGGCCCATCCACCCCCATGCCATGATACCAATTAAGCCCATCCCACGCATTTCCTCAAGTTTAATCACCCAAGAAGCGCAGTAAGTCAATGTTCAAACAAGCGACGAAAACAAAAAGGGCGATATCGTATGAGCCAACAAGTCCGTGTGGCCAACAAGTGAGCCAACAAGGGCAGCGACCCACAGCATGGACTTAATTGCAAGCTGACATGCGGGGCAAGGATACGTCTCCTCTTGGGGCTCTCCACCAAGGCCGGGGCCCCCGGCCGCCCCCGTGGCGTGACTGATGGCGTGCAGGACAAGAGCATGGCAGCGCGTGTGGCTGTGCGACGCAGGATGGAGGCCGGGCCCGCGCCGTAAGCCTTTTCGAGATCTTCCACGAGCTCCTGCAGCAGCTCCCGCTCCTGCAGCAGGTGGTGCCAGCGCGGCCAGAACCAGCGCTCGAGGCTGCCGATGGTGGGTGGGTGGGCGGGTGGGAGGGAGGGAGGGAGGGAGGGTGGGTTGGTGGGTAGGAGGTGAAGGTTGCCACAGGCACGCTCGAGCACAGAATGGTCAGATGGGTCAGTCCATATATACTTGACACAACGAGGCGGCTGGGCATGGTGCGCTTGGGTGTCCACATGTCCTACTACGAAGGGGGAAGGCTAAGAAGGACGCGAGCTGCATGGGATAAGGAACATGACACGCACCCATGCGATACCCAGAGACAACAACGAGACCATTCTGTCTGCTAGTAGGGGCGTGCGTGTGGGTTACCCGCCCCGTGCATGCGGCATGGGTGGCACACCATCGGCAGCAATATGTCATGCGCCTCAGTAGGCAGGCCACCCCCAGCCACACACGACTGCTGGGTAGCCGCTCATGCCATGAACACGAATCCATGCAACACAGGTACTGTCGCATGGGACCAACACATGACAGCAGCAAAACGAGTACAAGTTTACGTACCCTTGCACGAGCAGGTCGGGCGCGAGCGAGAGGAAGGGGACGAGCGTGAGGCACAGCCAGAAGCTGGGGGACTCCATGAGGATGTAGAACACGTAGTAGACGTTGTCCTGCAAGCAAGGAAGGCATGGGAATGCAGGACATCGATGCACAGATAATATCTTCAATAGGGCATATGCGATAGCATACATTCAGTGGATGGTATGATAGGAAAGTATTTAATGCAGAAGTCGCGGTAGATTTAGTCCCGCAAAGAACCTGTGGCCACAAGGCAGCGTCATGGTTGATGCCCCTGATAAGCTCACACTGGAAGTGGCACAATTAGCAGCTATAGCTGAAGGGACTCGGTCACACTAGTCTGGGGTTTTGTTGGTCGTGCTCGCGGCCTGGCCCCGGTTTTGCCCAACATACAAGGGCAGGCAACTCGATACCTTTTTTTATACAGGAGATGGCACAATGTTCCATGTTATAGACCATACCGGCTACGCTAATTTGAATGACTACTGGCATCGCCACGCACCATCTTGTCGAGCTCGCCCGACTGGCCCGGCAGCATGGCGGTGTAGAGGAGGATGAAAGTGTACCAGCAGGCGATGGACCCCCACACGAACAGGTGGTGGAAGAAGGTCTGGAAGGAGGAGAGCATGGCCAGCCGCATGTTCACGGTCATGATGATGCACGAGTAGGCCAGCGTGCCCAGCCCCCACAGGTCCATCATCTTGCCGTCGCGCTGGGTGGCGACGGGGCCCATCGCGAGTGCAGGCACGTAGAAGCAGATCTGGTGGCCACGGGGTAAGGTGGCCGGGGGGTGGGTATGCAGTGCATTAGGTGCGTGGCAACACGTCAGGCGATGCGTGCACAGCAATTATGATTGACAGGTGCAAATGAGATTTTTGAGAGCTGCAATCGGGTCAGTATTGCTGCTGATGCTTTGAAAGTAGACATGCTAAGCGGCCGGTATTGCGTGTGCCAGCGCCAGAAATTTCCACACAGTAAGCATTGAACTGCAGTGCTTGTGATCATCACCTGCTTGCCTTGCGGTTCCCTAGGCACAGGTGTCACCATGTCGGAGACTAGGAATATAGGGCATGCCAAGGCATGGCAGCTCATCCACCGCCACTTGCAAGGCAGGGCAGCTCATCACACTAGTACACACAGGCATACACAGGCATACTGATGCATGAGCAATGAGGCATGGGGCTATATCCTTCTGTTGGGTCCACCACATCAAGATTTTCCGGCCATCCGTGAACCCAGTCACTCGTGTCGAGCCAACTCGGCACGACACGACGCGCCGTTGCACGAAACGGGACTGAAAGCGGAGCACACACACGCACGCACCAGGGATTGGTACAGCGCCGAGAGCAGCCAGAGGGAAAGAGACTTGAGGTTGAAGTAGTGGTTGATCTGGCCCTCACGGTAGAGCTGGGGGTTGGCTTTGGAGACGGAGGGGCTGACGTCCTGTGGGGCAAGTGCGCGAACGTGATTACGGGGGCCGGTCTGGGTTAGATGAGCCAGGCTATTGGCCGCGATGTAGGGCAGCTAAGGGAGAGCTGGGGGCGATCAAGCCAGGGCGCAATCACATTCAAAGATGCTGGCATTTTCCAAACGGCTGCACGTCAACCTAAATGCAGATCTGAGAAAAGAAAGTGGAATCGAGTTGGGAAAAAAAAAGGTTTACAGTTGAGTCTGGTGGTTCACGGCCCGTTGCGCCTGTTCTTGCCCAGATGTCATACCGACAGCTTTTAAATAACCTGCTGGCAAGCGCACACAATGTAAAGCACTTGCAGCTAGACAGATTCCAACACCACCATACTAACATATACGGGAATGCCACGACGCAGCAGAGAGTGTCGAATCAATAAACATGTATGCACATAATTTAGATGCAACGTGATAACTATTTGTTAGAAGTACTAGGGATGGTTATGATGTGATTCATCCCACCTGGTCAAACAGGCCGAGGATGATCACGGGCATGGACGTGAAGACCAGGTTGTAGAAGCTCTGGTACCAGTCGTCGTAGAACCGCTGGCCCGAGAAGCCCGCGTAGTTGTTGAACCAGAACTGGGTGAGCGTGAAGGCGATGTTTTTGTAGAAGAAGTAGCCCACCACCTTGGCGATGCGCAGGTACGAGTAGCGGCCGTGGACGAGCAGCAGCGGGACCAGGAAGCGGAACTGGGCAATCGCGAAATCCGAGGACATGACCGCCTGCATGCCCTCCTGGCCGCTGATGCCCACCCCCACATGAGCCGCTTGGATCATGCTCACGTCGTTGGCGCCGTCACCGATGGCCAGCGTGATGTGCTTGGTCTTGCCCTGCTTGACCAGCGATGTGACCTGTTCCGAGGGACATGGCCACGCATGGAAGGTTTCGTTGGGTGGGGTGGGGGGCGTTGTTGAGAAACATCAGGCCAAGTTGTGGTCTTCTTGGGGCACCGAGCCATCAAGATTTTAATTGGGCATTCCGCAACGAACGGGTGTATTTGGGCATTAACTAAGCCATCAAGGATATATCGAGGCCCACTGGATGGTCGCGTGCGTGACAGACGTGAGCCAAACGGTTGTGGCCCTGGTTTGAAGGTCCCAGCAGCCAAACGCCTGCTACCTTCACAGCAAGCCATTGGGGTGCTGATCTCTGGGCATTGAGCAAGAGGACCTTCGTGCACCCAGCCTCAGGGTCCTCTACAAACCAATACTTCTCACGGCGGGCATTACTAGTGGCGTCAAGGATCGACGAGCCTATCAGAGCTTTCCTTATGTGCGTCCTACTTCAGCATTAAGGAAAAAAGGTCTACGAACAGTAAACTACTATTCCACACTACGACGAGTTTTCCATCAAGAGGCAAAATCTCTCAGTGGCGGTTCCCTCAAACGCAAGTATGCCTCGCTTTGCATGGCAACCACTCGGCATCCCATTCATTAGTCCCCGCACTCACCTGTGCCTTCTGCAGTGGTGACACGCGACAGCACACGACGGCCACGCAACGCATGCCAAAGGCCAGGAAGCGCTCCCGCACGTCCGCGTGCAGCGCGTGCGATAGCATTTTGCCATCGATGACCATCGCCAGGTCCTGCCCACAGGGATGCCGACACGCACGCCCAAGACACAAGAGGAGATGCATGCTGTCAGAAGCATGTCTTTTTAGTCCCTGCATCTGGGGGGGCTGCCGGTGAATCGGGAGGGTGGGCTCAATCAGCGTGGCGTTGGGCCAAGCACACCCAGCTTAATCCTGATAGTGTCCACATTATCCTGCCAACGCTTGGTGAGCCAGCCAACAGTGACTGGTGTGATAGCATGCAATCCGGCAGTCGAATTGGCAGTGCCATGTAAGAATCATACAAAGAGCACCCCCTTGCGACCCTCTACCCACCTCATCCTTGGCTCCATCTATGCCAGCATGCCACATGCCCGCCCCGTCCATGGGTGGTCCATCGCCGGCGTGTCCCTTACCCTCTGCATCGATGCTTCCTCCTTTGCAATCTTGTCCGCGGCGACCTCTGCCGCCTCCAGCTGGCGCAGCACCTCCTTCTGGATGCGGCGCTGGGCCTCCTCCTTGTTGGCCTGCAGGGCCCAGCAGGGAGACGTGGCAGGGGGAGAGATGGACATGGGATGCACGAAGATGACCGGTGGGGACATGGACACGCGATGCGTGGACGTGAGTGGTGGGATCGACGTGGATAGGAAATGCAGCCACGGCACAGGTACGCACCCCCCTCGCGCCATGTCACAATGCCATCCACAGCATGATACGCACCCCCCTCGCTCCATGTGACCATACCATCCGAATACCATCCGTCAGACTCAAGGTAGGTAGATGCCACCCAGTTGGCACTGATCTCCAGCACAAAGCAGTATCTCCTTACCAAGTGCATACTTATCCGCCACCAATTATTATCTGCGACAGCAAAACGCAGCCTGCAGGTCCAGTGCTCACTATTACCTGCCCACTGTCATCTGCTATGTATACACCTACATTCGACAACTGTGAGGGAAGTACGCACCAGCTTCTCGGCGGCCTCCACCTCGGGGCACTCCGAGTCGATGATGAACTTCTTCTGCGCGTTGGACAGCAGGCTGCAGGCTGTTCAAGGTGCAGGGGCCATGCAGACACGTGAGCGCAGAAAGGCAGGTTGAGCATGGAGCAGAGGCAGGAGGGAGGCAAGAAGCAGCACAGAAAGGGGATATGATCGACAGTCGGTGAGGCTATGCAGAGAGTTTCTGCGCTCAGAAACAGCTCTCCCTGCCTTCCACACCACAACCCCTCCATCCACATGGCGGCACGTGTGGAATCAGGTCCCATGTGCGTCAGGGCTGCAGCTAGAGTGCTACCACCGGGAGCACCATAGCTGGAAGGGTTTTAAGAGGGTGCTCACCGTAGCTGACGTTGATGGCCGTCTCCAGCTTGTCGCCTGTGAGCACCCAGATCTTGATGCCGGCAGCAGCCAGCTTTTCGATAGCATCCGGCACGCCATCCTGTCCACCACTCGCACGTGAGGTCCATGAAAGCAGATGTGAAGCCAACCATTGTTGACATTTGTCAGAGGACAAATCAAAGTGATGCGCGGTACAGACCGAACATACTCCTTGGCACGGATGAGTACCTTAACGGATGAGTCATCGTACCGGGGAAGGGTCAAGGCTAGCCACCCCTCGGAGGAAATATACCATGGCAGGAAATGTAATTTATAAAGGCCTCCGGGCCTGGCTTTTGTGGCTTCTATGGCAGCGGTGGTTGCTGCTGGCTACAGAGAGTAGCTGTGCGCTGGTGAAGAGGGATGCCGAGGGTCGTCTTCCTGATAATATATAGAGGGATACCGAGGGCCGTCTTCCTGATAATATATAGAGGGATACCGAGGGCCGGCTTCCTGATAATATATAGAGGGATACCGAGGGCCGGCTTCCTGATAATATATAGAGGGATACCGAGGGCCGTCTTCCTGATAATATCTAGAGGGATACCGAGGGCCGGCTTCCTGATAATATATAGAGGGATACCGAGGGCCGTCTTCCTGATAATATATTATGCGCTCGCTCACAAACACTGTTGTTCCCAAGACAATGACGCCAGCAACCGCACCTATACAAGGGCATCAGTAAGGCACACAACACGGGCCTACCATTAAAGCCCTACCTGCAGCTTGTCTTCGATGGCAGTGCAACCCAGCAAGGTCAGGTTTACTTCGATCAACTCCGCAGCCTGCGGACAGTTCGTGGGTGGCAGCATAACAACCCCAGGCACGATATCGGTTACGGATGTCGCCCCGTGGATGACAGCAACGTTTAATAATCCATGGAAGCCTAGCTAACCATGAGCTCAAACGAGCGATGCTTGCAGACGATTGCATGCCCCTCTTTCCCTGGTAGCTAACCCATAGGTTCAGATATCGAGAAACATGTACTTGTCCCACGATGTGCCTGCTGTACTGTCAAAAAGCCAGACACATCCTGCATATCCTGCACATCATGACCAGACGAGAGCAGTGCTCGCCCTTGTCGGCCACCAGGACCAGACATACCGCAAGCTCCATGCGAGCTATAGGGTTTGACGCTGCTATAGCCATGCTCACATGCTGCCACGATCATGCTTAGACAAAGGGAATTCTAACACAGCAAATCAACTAGAGCACACACTGGCAGGAACCCGCCTTGGCATATTGCACATGTAGCCCGAGAATACAGCAGGACACAGGTACCCCTATACTACTAGTGAATAAAAGTGTGATATAGGAGCATCTTCAAGGAGTGTGTACATCCCTGGCCCACCTCATCGAGTTTCTTCTCGCGGTCCACCAGCGACTGCTTGGCCTCCACAAAGGCCTTGTTCCAGCGTTCGTACTCCTCCGCCGGCACCAGGCGGTACGCCAGGCAGAGCTGTGGGAACAAGAATGCGAGCAGAATGCGGGCGGGAGCGGAGCGCTCCACATGTTGGGGATGGGGAGCAACGTAGCCAAACGCAAGTCTGTCACCACGCAGGCAGGACCCCAACCAAACAAGCCACCGCGACCAGACCAGCTGATGGTCGCCTGCTGCGGGCATTTTTTGGCATGACAGTCAGAGAGGACCGCTGTGTGTGGCCAGTAGCAGAGTGCACCGAGATATCCTTTCGCCGGACTGCCGAGAATTCAAAACTACGTTAGCAAGCATATTTTGTGACAGCCTATTGAACACCAATCACATTCACCCACACAAAGCCAACTAAGCGTTCTGCACCTGTTGGTGCATTTGTTAAGTACGCTAGTGCCAGCAGTGATTTTGTGTGCCTAGAGATTTTTGTTTTTGCCATGCGCAGTCTGCAGGCCATTCTTCAATTTTTCAGGTAGCTTTTGTCTGGAGGAAAATCTGCGTGTGCGCTACACCCAGCGTGTGCAGTCCATCTTCTTGTTTGTTCGAGTAATCTATCTCATAAACAGCACCCGTGAAACTACGCTTACTTTGTTTGTTGATTTGTACCCACCGTGTGCAGGCCATTCTCTGTTTGTCAAACTAAGCTTACTTTGTTTGTTGATTCGTTCCCACCGTGCGCAGGCCATTCTCTGTTTGTCAAACTACGCTTACTTTGTTTGTTGATTCGTACCCACCGTGCGCAAGCCATCCTCCCCAAACTCCGCCAGGTGGTCGGACGTGACAGCCGCGTGGCTGTTGGCGGGCGACAGCTCCTTGTTGGCCTTGCGCTCGAGGCGGTCATAGATGACGTTGTCCGCACCCTGCACATGGCAGACAGGGAGGTGGGCAGGGTTGTTTTCAGTTACCGCCACACGGCAGTTGCAAGACAAACGAGTAGAAGCAACAGCGACTGGCTGCCCTGCCCATAGGCCTGTGGTTGAACACGATGGGCCAATGGCGGTGAGAAACGAGGCTCAGCATCCCAGTGGCGGGACCAAGTGACTAGGAGCGTGCCCACCATTCTACTTGCCACCCGCGCATGCATGTTGCAGTTCGCTCACATTGCAATGCCGTGGCGTAGATGATCCTTGCCCGTAGTCCAGATACCTTGCAGTTAGTAGAACACGTGAGTTAGCCTCAAACATGTCACAGTTACTATAGTCAGATTGCCGCAGAGCACGTCGGCGTCTGCCTTGCATCCCACAGCCCAGCCTGCATCGATGCACGTGGATTCTGTCAGATAGTATGCTACTGATTACCGGAATAGATGCGCACGATACTGTTTGGATGAGCACTATACAGTCGTGCAGATACCTTGCAGTAGAGCACGTAGGCGCCGGAAGGGTGCCGACACACGACCGACTGCCGCTTGCGCGTGCTGTTGAACTCGAGCACATTCAGGATTTTGTACTCCACGTCTTTCGCCCCCCCCTGGTGGTGCATCTCGCGCACGAACACGCTCGTGGGCGTGCGTCGATAGAAGAAAAAACCGAGGCGCTTGGCCGCCACCACCAGTGCCAGCTCGTCCGGCGACGATGCCTGGTAGACAATCTCCTTGGGCGTTTCCTTGCCCTCGGGGAGCACGGTGTGGCACACAGCCAGCAGGCGGCAGAACTCCTGCCAACGTCCGCATGGAGGGGGCCAATGCAAGAACGAGGAAGGAAGGAGTCCGGCTCGCATGTGCGTGAAACCGGCAGATGGCAGCCAGAGTGAAAAATTTGTTTGATCCAACAGCCAAAAGCCCCCCATGGTCGCAAGTCGCAACCATCTACCGCTTATTGGCAAGGCAACTCGGTCCATTAGGCTTCCATTAAAAACATCCAAGTTTCGTCTTCATTTTTTCCCTCTGATCAGACGTGGAAGAGGAAGGCGACATCCTGTGGGAAAGAGGAAGGTAAGATCGTGTGGGCAAGGTGCAGAGAAGGGCGCTGGATGCGTCCTGCGAATGCGCCACCTGGCCTACCTCGATACTGGCCCGCGCCGGCTCCTGCGTCCAGGTACCGTTGAGCAGCCGCGTGTCGCTAAAGTTGAAGCCAGGCTCCACGTCATCCCCAGTGAGCTTGGCGGGCTGGCAGCCATCATCACCATCACGCAAGCAAGGATGGGGGGAGGGGGGGGGGGGGGGAACGCAGAGGGAGAAGCCAGTCTTAGTCAGCGTGGGCCGCGGGTTAAAAGTAGACAACGCTGATTCCCTGCCTGCATGGAGCCTTGAGGAGATTGGCCAGCGAGTGCGAAGGAAGGGATCCCGCCCCCCTCATGCACAGGCAATGCAGGGGACGTGGCTAGAAGCTGCTTGCCCAGAAATAAAGCAAGGGAGAGCAGGATGGCACGCCCATGGCACAGACTGGTGGTGAGGGCTTTGGCGATTGGAACGGTAGTCCAAGAGAGCAGCTTAGACTGTTGTGGCAAACGCATCTGCGGGGGCTGCTGGCAGCTCTAACAGTCACCAGATGTTGCGCGATGCCTGCAGCGGATGCACAGGTCCCATCCCCTACATCCCTACGTCATCTTTGATCTGGCTCATAGTGCCTTTCAACGCTGTACCCATAGCGGTGATGTGCTCATGCAAGTGGTGGAAACTAGGTCGTGGTGTTATGGTCAGGGTGGCCGTGCTCTGCCTATGGTGAGCGCGTTGGTTATTTGCGGAGGCTCCCCCTACCTCCAGCAGCGTCTGGTTGTTGCGCTTGGCGTTGGCGCGCTGGATCTCAGTGATACCCTGACCGTACGAGACGCCGCCGACCGAGCACTTGAAGAACTCCATCTGGTTCTGCGTCAGCGTGCCCGTCTTGTCACTGAATATGAAGGACACCTGGCGGATGGGGCGAGGTCAGGCACATGGGCGGGCATGACAAGCAGGACGGGTAAAGTGAGCGTCAGGCCAGGGCATGCCAGGGAGTTTGATGACCTACCAACAGGGGTTTAGTGGAAAGCCCTAGTGTGACAAGGCGTCCTTAGGAAGCCATGCATTCCCTTCCATGCATGACAAAATTACAACTGACAAAATCCGGCCCCTCACCCCAGGGTTCACCTGCGCAGAGCCTAGAATCAGCATCACAGCAGCACATCACGCCGGTGTCGGCAAGCGGTTGCTCCGTGGTCCTTCCCTTGCCTAAGCTCCTCCCCTTGTGGTGCACATGCAAAGAAAGCAAGGGTGTCCTTGAACATGGGATGTTGACTATCGACATATTTACCACTCCCTCTACACCGCCCAGCTACTTGTATCATGGGGACAGGCACGCACCACGCCAAGTTGATCATGCGTAGGTGATTGTAGCAGGTAGTGTGCGGTCATGCCCGCCACCAACTTGTATAAGCTGGCGATGTGGCAGCCAAAGTCATTGTCTTGGCCTGTTATCTAGTTTCCCCCTAATTGGCCTGTTATCTAGTTCCCCCCCTTATTGGCCTGTTATCTAGTTTCCCCCCTTATTGGCCTGTTATCTAGTTCCCCCCCTTATTGGCCTGTTATCTAGTTTCCCCCCTTATTGGCCTGTTATCTAGTTTCCCCCCTTATTGGCCTGCCATGCCTGCCCCAGCTCCTTGTGGAGGTTGGACTTGTTCGCGAGCGATGCGACGCGGCAACCCATACAAAAGATATATACCGGCATACTAGCAGACTGTACGGAACAAGCAATACAGGGTCACATGGATCACTGACAACCAATACAGGGTCACATGGATCACTGACAATCAGGACAGGGTCACATTGATTACTGACGACCAATACAGGGTCACATGGATCACTGACACCCAATACAGGGTCACATGGATCACAAATAACTCTAGGTACCTGCTCCAGCCGCTCGTCGAGCTTGGATGTGCAGGGAGCCTTGCAACGAAGCAGTAATATCACTATACTAAAAAGCACAATGTCACTATACTATGAAGCACAATGTCACTATACTATGAAGCACAATGTCACTATACTATGAGCACAACATCACTATACTATGAAGCACAATGTCACTACACTAGCACTCCATGCACAGCACAACCCATTCATCACATACCCCAGCCATTCATACCATAACCCATTCATACCTGCCCCAGCTCCTCGTTGAGGTTGGACGTGCGTGCGAGCGCGGGCGTGTCGCTCTCCGCGTGGTACATGCTGAGGTCTTTGTTGAAGAAGTGGGTGACCTGGATCACCTTGATCATCTGGGGAAAGGGGGAGTGGACAGGTGCCAGCAGCACGTGCGTGCAGGTGCCAGCAGCAGAGCACCTTGTCATGATGTGGGCAGTAGAAGCAGTGAATATAGGAGCAGTGAATACAAGCCGTGATCAGGAGCAGTGACTGTAGGAGATACCAGTTCCACTGCCCAACCTATGAGATCCAGCACGTAACAGAACAACACGAGGCATGCTCGGTAGCGCCGCGTGCTTAACTACACATAATGCATGGCACCAACATGCAAACCGTCTACGCTGTGAGCCCGAAGAAGGGAACGACACCATCCCTGGGATTGCCTCGCTGCCATGCACATGCAACGGGGCCTCACCTCATGTGAGACGTGAAGGGAGATGCAGATGGTGGAAGAACCGGAGTAAATTACTATCCAACCATTAACACCTTCCCAGAGGTGGGAGATTTAGAGGGAGACGGGGAACAAACCCAGAAAAGGGTTGTCCAACGATTCATTATTATTACAATATACCTCGATGGAGACGTAGAGGGAGATGGGGATGATGGTGCTGTACAGCGTCAGCAGCGTGAAGAAGTTGAGGAAGCCCACCTGGAGAGGTAGAGAGGCGCAGGGGTCACATTTGCAAGAGCATTTGCCAGCACGTTTATAACGATTGTTTGCCAAATGAAGAAGAGTTCTAAAACAATGCAGAGGCAGGAAAGACGCAAGGGGCAAGCAACCATGAGATTACAAATAGAACATGCTGGGCAGTCTAATGTCAATCGGGAGTGTCACCCCCTTCCACATGCGCGCCTCAGACCGCACGGCCCACGTGATTACGTGCACACAAGCTTTTCTGGGCTCCAAAATCTTCTCTCAAAACCACTCACACTCATACATGCCCAAGGCCTTCAGCGTGCGCAGGAAGCATGCCATTAGCCCTACAAAGGCCTATCTCAGAACACGCCTCCCATTACTGAGACAAGCGACGCCTCCCATTACTGAGACAAGCGCAGCCTCCCATTACTGAGGCAAGCGCAGCCTCCCATTACTGAGACAAGCGCAGCCTCCCATTACTGAGACAAGCGCACCCTCCCATTACTGAGACAACGCAGCCTCCCATTATCGAGACAAGCGCAGCCTCCCATTACTGAGACAAGTGCAGCCTCCCATTACTGAGACAAGCGCAGCCTCCCATTACTGAGACCTCCCATTACTGAGACAAGCGCAGCCTCCCATTACTGAGACAAGCGCAGCCTCCCATTACTGGGACAAGCGCAGCCTCCCATTACTCAGACAAGCGCAGCGCAGAGTTTTTTGCGCCAGACAGTCCACCTCCAGAGGGTTTGAAGAGTAGCACGCGGATGGGAGCAGCACTGAGTCATAGGACGCGTGCAAGCAGGTGCCGTCTGCCAGCGCTTAGTCAACAACATGTCACACTCACAATGATAGGCCGCTTGGGGTTAAAGACGATGTCAGCATCCTCCAGCCCCAGGTACCAGTACTTGGCATCGATGAACATGCCGCTGGGGGGGGGCGCGGGAGTGGGGGGGGAACGGAGGCCAAGCGAGTGCCAGAAGTGCACAAAATATAGCATACACAAAGTATAAGTGTAAACAGAGTGCAAAGCAAGTAAGTGTATAGTGCACACAAAGTAACCTCAGGAAGGATGACAGTGTCCAAGGTGTCGCAGCAAACAGGTTCACGGCACCTAAAAACCAGGCCTGCAATATGGCTTTGACGCCGCCTTGATCAGCACAAACCCACAAAAAGCATCGCGGATCTCTTATTGCGGAAAAGGGAGGTGAACAACGCGCACCTGCCGAGTGCGCCGAGCAGGCAGATGACGAAGAGAACTACGAAGAGGAAGAGGATGAGGCGGTCCAGGGTGTGCTCCAGGGTGCTGCGCTTGGAGGGGACCGCCGTCGTGTTCATCATCACCTGCACGTCATGGTGGCATGGGGGGGCAGGAGGGACGGAGGAGCGAGGAGCGGAGGTCAGCTTATTGCCTTGCTTGTTGTTTTGATCATTGTTTGCTTTTCATCATCTGACTTCCGTTTGCTTGTTTGTTTTCCCGCCATTTCACCCCACCAGAGAAGCAAGCCTTACCCCACCCAATCTTTCTCCCTTGCACTGGGTGAGCGTGGGCCAGCACCGTATCCTGGCCCTTACGCTCGCTTCAGCTGCATCCATACTGGCACACCACTACGCCAACCAGGTGCCACCCAAACGTGCTACGGTGGCACGTGCATGACTCGCGCGTAAAGGCAGACCGCGTGCCGGTGGCCAGCCACAAACCCCAGAGAGCAAGGTTTTACGGCAGGGCACGCCCACCTTGGTCTCTCCGCCAGTGAACACCGCGACGCCGACGATGGACCCTGTGTTCCGCAGGGAGCAGCCCTGGAGGGGTGGCGTCCGCCAGCGCGCACCGCAGCAGAAAGCATGGACACGTGCAAAGGAGAGTTAGGGACACAGAATAGAAGAAACTGCAGCAGGAAGACATGTCGGGCCAAGCTGGAATCGACAAGCAAAGCCAATCATACCATAACAAAGCCATCATACCATAACAAAGCCATCGTAACAAAAGCCATCATACCATAACAAAACCATCATAACAAAGCCATCATACCATAACAAAGCCATCATAACAAAGCCATCATACCATAACAAAGCCATCATAACAAAGCAACCATAAAAAAGCCATCATACCATAACAAAGCCATCATAACGAGAGCAAACAGCCTGCATAATCCTAGACCTCACGAGACATTCCAAATAAAATCATGCTCCCTGTTGGTAGAGCAGTATCTGGGCTTACCCTGAGCAGTATCTGGGGCGGGGCCAGGGGAATCACCTCCTTGCCGTTGAGGATGAGGTTGCCGATGAACGTGTACAGGTGGTTGTTCGGGGGCTCGCACTCCACCATGGCTGTAGCGGGGCATATGCACGCAGGCAGGAAATGCACCATGGGGGTGGAAGAGAACTCAGCCGTGGTAAGGGGAGGAGTTAGGCTTTTATATTCAGTGTAGAAGTGCTCACGACGGGAGAAAACAGCAATGCCGTCCTTCACCCGTGACCGGTGGTCGTGACGCAACCAGCAGCAGGCTCATTTCACAGAACTCAAAATTGCCACGTGAGGCGCCCTTTGAAGGAGATCAAAAAAGACCAAATGGACAAGGTTTCACGAGGCAGAGTGCGCTATCCAGCACACAGGGCACAGACCGCTGTCCGCTGGTGAGGCCGCACACTTTCCCGCATGGGCAAGGGCACAAGCTTTACTGCCGGGCAAGTGGCGCGCCAAACTGGCCCGAGACAAGGGCTTGCACGGCCTAGTGACAAGGGTGTGCACGCTACCATCCACTAGACAACAGGGCGGGCACGTAATACCCTCTACCGATCAGGGCATGTAATACCCTCTACCAATCAGGGCACGTAATACCCTCTACCGATCAGGGCACGTAATACCCTCTACCGATCAGGGCACGTAATACCCTCTACCGATCAGGGCACGTAATACCCTCTACCGATCAGGGCGGTCAACCAAACCATCCAGCAACGTGGGCTCCTGGAAACCATGCCCTAGGTATTGCAAGCCCAGGAGCCCACACGCCTGCGCTTGTTATGCCTACGACTAGCACAGGGGCGACCCCTCTTTTACCTCCACAGCTCTCGCCTCCTGGCAGGGTATCCATGAGATGACGACGGTGCAAGTGCGTGCGCAGAAGAGCATGCCTACCGTTGAGCGAGGAGAGCGTCTTCTCGGTGTTGTAAGACCAGGTCCGTTCGAGGCACTTTCGGATCTTCAGGTTGGTCTCGCCGTCCAGGTTGGCCGTCTGTGAGCATGAAGGCGGGGATGAGGCGAGCACGAGGCAAGCATGAGGCGAGCATGAGGCGAGCATGAGGCGAGCATGAGGCGAGCATGAGGCGAGCATGAGGCGAGCATGAGGCGAGCATGAGGCGAGCATGAGGCGAGCAAGGTCTCGATGCAAGGTTGGCCGCCTGCGAGCGTAAGGACACATGCGATGCAAGCAGGAGATAAGCAGGAGCCTACAACGGAGGGTGCATGCTGCCCTGATGGTACAAGGCGCACCCGAATGGGGGCCAACACGCTATGAGATACCAGGATAAGACCCAACATGGAAGCACACACATACAAACACAAACACAAACCGCGGAGAGAGCTTGCGGGCGCCAGAACAAACAAAGGCGCTGAAACAAACCAAAACGAAGCAAAATGATGGGTGCGCATCCACCCACCTCGATGTAGCAGACACCGTCCGGGTTGCTCGAGGAGAGGAGCACCAGATCCGCTGGGAAGTAGCGCTTGTCGTGCACGCGCACAATGTCGCCCACCTGCACCTGGTGCCACATGACAGTCGTCCATGTCTCCCCCACCAGCACCTCGGTGGTCGAGCGGTTCACCTCCATGTCTTTGCGGTGGCGTTTCTGCACACACGACACAGCCAAAGGATTCACAGCAGTACAACAGACGTGTACAGGGTTGGTCATGCCACAGGGAGTGTGTTTGCATGGACAGGGAGGTGTGTCTGCGCCCCCCTGAACGTGACAGGTTTAAACCACTACCCGGCACAATCGTATCCCCCGAAGCCTGTGCCTATGCATAAACCAAGTTCCTGAAGCACTCACACTCAGCAAGCTCAAACCGCCACTGGGTACAGCATCACACAGCAGCCCCCAGGGTCCCCCACGCACCACGTCCTCGAAGCCCTCCTTGATGAGCGAGACGAGGAGCACAATGAGCAGCGGGCCCATGTTGGTGATCGGGTGGACGGGGCTGCGAGGCACTCACACATGACGTGCGTATGGCCACGGTGTTGACCACCGGGAGGAACACAAGGCAGAGTGGCATGAGTCAATGGGTCGATTCCTGTGGTAAATACTGAAATAGCCAAGGCAGAGTGACATGAGTTAATGGGTTGATTCCTGTGGTAAATACTGAAATAGCCAAGGCAGAGTGACATGAGTCAATGGGTCGATTCCTGTGGTAAATACTGAAATAGCCAAGGCAGAATAAGTGCATGCTCTTGCCTCCCCATCACATGCGACTACACCATGCTCTAAGAAAGACGAGCGCTGCAGGTGCTGCGTTACCCAATTCCAGTTCACTCCCCAGGTTTAGATCTGCATTCACACAGAGTGAAAAGTGCCTGAAAGTAACTGGGTTCCTGGGCTGATGTGCACGGGAGACATGCATGTCACACACAGACATGGTCCGCTTGCATGAGTGCCAGAATGTACACGTCAAACAGGACTGCCACCTGTCACCTCCTGACAATGTGCTGCCCTGCCCACTGACAACAGGTCCATCTACAAACAAGAACACCGAGACCATTTGGCTGAGACCAAACATGTCCTGCCTGACTGGCTGTAGACATCTAAACGTTGACCGCCGTAGAATCTAGCCACGCTGTAGGCAGTGGCCTTGCGGAACAGTGGCGCGATTCCACACGCCTTGCCACAGGTCAGAAGCTGCCCAGCCTGGTGGCCAAAGGTATAGGCGGCCAAAGCTGTGCAGTTGCGAGGGGGCCGAATTACGGCACCAGGGTGTCAAGGAGGTGGTTTGTACCTGAGGGGTGTCATCCAGCTCATACGTACCTGAGAGGCGTTGTCGAGATGATGGCGATGCCCAGGAAGTAGCAGTTGGCCAGGCGGCGGAACTGTGGGGGCAAAGGGAAAGCAGGAGGAAGGCAGGGGGAGGGGCAGACAATGATGCATGAGAGTGAGAGTGGCAGAGATTTGTTCACAGCCCGATGCCAAGCAAACGGGACTCGTGCTGCATAGGTACATTGGGTTGAAGGTGCCATCCAAAAGACGAGCAGGGAGGCAGGCATGGGTTCAAGCAGGCCAAGTGCGATGTGGAGCGAGCAGCCTGCGTGAACAGACGGGCTGGAAGGACCGAACGGATGAAACGCGTCCAGAAAGCGTCCAGAAAGTGTCCAGAAAGCGTCAAGAAAGCGTCCAGAAGGCGTCCATGTCATCGTTTTTGAAGGGCCAAACAATGGGAAACTGAAGAATTGTGCACCCGAGGTTCCCTTGAACCAAAGAAAATCCTCTGTGCACAGAAACTCGTGGCTTGGCAATTGCAGCATTCCGTAATGACAACAGATTGAAGCAATCTGATATAACAAGTTGTGTATGGTGTGCTTTTGCACGCACCTGCTCGTACAGCCCCTTGGGGATGAAGGACAGGAAGCTGTACTTTGTGGTGGAGATGGCGTTGTCCTGCCAAGGAACAACCGGGTGCGCGCAAGGTGGTCCGCAGGCAGTGCGCACAGCCATCAAGTGGAGGCGAGGCGACAGTAAGCCAGCAAGGATCACAAGGAAGCGTTGGCGTGGGGTTGGTTGCCACAGCTCTAGTGAGGAAACGCCCCAAGGGCCATACCATGTTGTGGCTACCCCAGGGCGAGGAGCCCAAAGGCTTCCCATGCAAAATTTCCACACGATGTCCTCCGAACTGCGATTGCATGCGTGCGTGTGGGACGACTTGAGAACGTGTTATGCTGTTGTACCCGTGATGGATGATGGGGAAAGGAACCAGAGGCTGGCAGTATGCGACACCGTCTCCTGAAGGCATGGGGGGATGCCCTCACAGGCACAGACGGGTCTGCCTTGGGTGACTGGGTTCGACATGATGAATGCCATTGACTGGCCTTGGGAACTCTTCCTGGGATCAACCGACGCGCCACAACTACATTACGGATAAGAAATCTGGACATGCGCATACAATACTGGGCCATGGAAACACCACGCAGCCCTTGACAGTCCCTATACGCTTATCTCACAACGGAAAAATAGATGTTCTAAATAAACTGAGTTACAGTTCTAGAAAGTGAACAACGTCTCTTAGCACATCTGCAGCCTTGCCCAGAGTTTTCATGCGTTGGAACGTATGGGGGCAGTATGCACACGGTGGAAGACGTGGCATGGCTAGACACATGGCTTGTCTATCACAGAGAGCCCTCGTCCCCACACATGCATGGTAGCTAGAGGTCATACCCTTTTGAAGGCCCACAGGCTTTGCCGGGAAAAAAAGATGATTGTTGCGAGCAAGCAGCAAAAAGGGTAACTTCAGAGCACAAGTCTTTGAGCCAGCAGGCATCACATAGAACGGCAGGCGCTGATCACTGATGAGTAAGGCCTGCTTGAGCAAAAAGGAGTTCACAACCCTGACCCCTTCCTAACCAAACAGAATGTGCTGAGTCACGCATAGAACAACATAGGGAAACAGGGTTGGAACACGAGCTTATGAGGTGTTTATGAGGTCGGCAGACAGTGGCGAGGTGGCGTAACATTCAGAGAACCGCAAGTATGCCCAATGGCATGTCTGCCACTCAAAAACACTGCAATTGCTGGTTGAACGTCCACCATGGCTAGGTTGTAGCCTTCCCGAGTCAGGCTGAAATCGAATGGTCAGACTAACAAAATCGATGTAGCAACATGGATTCAAGAGAATGTGTAGCAACATTGTGTTGAAACCACATCGGTATTTTTGGATGCCCTGTGCCACCAAGAGACATTATGGTCGAATTGAAAAAAGTAAACGAAATTTAGTTATGCCAGAGGCGCATTGAATAGAGAGGGTGCTGGGACCCCCGATAGGCTAGTAGGCTAACAATGGAAGGGAAACACAAGGTGAAGCTCTGCACACGAGCTTGAACGTACTCTGAACATGTATTTCTGGTTAGCCTCGCGGTTGTTGACGTGGAGAGTCCTCGAGCTCTCCTGTGGTCGTCCGCCCATGAAGCTCGTTACCTTTTCCATCACAAAGGATTTCCGTTTCGGGCCTCCGTCTGCTGTGGGGTCCTGCATCGCAACACGGCCGATGCTTGATATTCCCCTTCCATGAAGGGACGGTTCCCCGGGGGATGCTGGGGGAGTATCTGAGTCGGCCTCCTTGCCAGGCGTGGCAGGCTGGACACGACAGTACCTCGACCCCATCATCTTCTCGGAATACGGAGGTTCAACGCTTATATTTCGTACCACAGGCAGAAGTTGTTGTGTCTAAATTGCGGCTACGTTTTGTCGACACGGGCAGCTAGCTCGACAACTTGTGAGCACATGGATAAGTAGCCTTATGAGAATTCGCCTATGTATGGCAAAACCAAATTTGTTACAATGTTAGCAGTCGGCCATAAATGCATCCTCTTAACTCAAGCGGCGTGTTGGGTAAGATGACAATTGCGCAACCCACGTGCCCTGTAACACTCCACTCGTAACACTCGGGCCGCGACTGCAGAATGCGCATTTATAGAAACGCCTGAGCCATTATTGGACACATCGGTGACGTTATGTAAGGCACCTCTTCCATCCCTCCGTGGGACTGGAGGCCATTCCGCTCCGCGGACGCAGCGGAATGGCCTCCATTCTGCTCGAGATTGCTGGAGGCACGACCCACGTTGAAAGTTTCGTTCTTCGTGCCTGCATCGGCACCGGGAACTTTTTTCCTACTTGGCCGCAGCTGGAATCACCGCGCGTCACCGCCTGGTTGTTGTTGTTGTTGTTGTTGTTGTATCCCACGCCGCCTGGGATAAGGTACGGCAATTTTTTACAGCGTGAGCTTTTCTACTCAAGCCCTCCACGTGGCAGGCCATTCGGGGTTCGCCTACACCTGTACCTGTACCTACCTTCCTGTACTCCAAGTATGTACACTGCAGCTGTCTATTACAAACTCTGTCTGGCCCGCGTGGGATCCAACACAACCTCAACAGTCAACAACAGACACAGCTTGTTCTCAAGTCCTGTGGCGACGATGGCCGGTGACGACTTAACGTCTTGTTGCTGCGTGCACCCTGTCATACGTGCCACTTCGCTCGATTCAGGCACGGATTATGGGTGACAAAAAGTGACAACACGGGATGCTAGCGATAACGCAGGCACCAAAGTCCCCTGACAATATCTAGCAAAAAAAACACATTCCTTTATCTTACCATAGCGGTCTGGAGTGCCTCGTCGTTCCATTTCGCAGTATTAGTCGAGCAATGTCTGTTAGCGGCTAGGGACTTCGCTGGTTTCGCAATGGCAGCCATGTATTCATAGAGATTATCTATGTTACCTCATGCTGTTGGACCATGGTCCTGATCATCAATGCCAGCCTCGTGAATTAGATTCGCGGTTACTTGGGGGAAGGACAAGTACGCCGCGACTATGTCCATGGCTGACGGTGATGCAATTTGCTACTATGGATCACAGTAGGCTGCTAACAGCTACAGCAGCCTATGTAGCCCCGTTATTGATGGGTGTTCAAAGTGGTGCAGTTGTTATAAGCCACCCCGGCGTGTGTAGTTTGCTATACCGGCTTTCTACACATTTTCACCTCCATCCATTTCCACCATCCTGAATGACTCAGATGAGATAACAGCGGGCTCAAGGTACCATGGTCCGGATTCTCCAGATTTCTGGCCTGCGGTGATTGTTCGTTGACATATTCGCAGTGGCGCTGTGACGTCGACGTGGTATTCAATCTGTCTTATTTTGAGATCGACGAAGTACTCCGTGACTGCCCCTGCACATGGCACGCAAATACGCTGCCACGTGCATGGCCTCGCTAGCTACCTGTTCATAGCTGCCGTCTTGTATGGCTCAGCATACTGCCGGATATATCACTTGTTCAGCCTCGGCACTCGCCTTCGTAACCCGCACGCGTCGGTCTTCAGGTTTTACAGATCTTGTGCCAGCAAACGCACCCGCCGTGTCACTTCCGCATAATCCAGCTTTAGTGCACCCGCAGTACTGCCAATTCTCCCCGTGAATAGTTGAAAGCAGCAAGCTGTGGCTTGCCTCCGGCCGGTGCCCATGAGGATGCCGGATCGTCTAATTCGACGGGCCGGTCCGATTGTGCACCCTGTGAATGAGGGAAGGGGGGGGTCCTATGCCCCCCTGCCCGCTGTGCACGCTCAGGGATTGAAAAAAGCACTACAGTGCTCCCTGACTCCCCAGCGGCCGAGCACGTGTTTAATTAATTGATTAATTAGTACATGCAACCTACTAAACAATATAGTACAGAATAGTGCCAAATAGAGTATCGCACAAGATCAAATTAAATTAAACTAAATTATAACATGACTAAGTAACTAAGTACTTGCGTGTCATGCGCATGGGGGGGCACCTATCCCTACCTAGGGCACCTGTTGGACCTGACCAGCTCCCCGCCCCGGTGATTAAACTGACGGCGCTCACGGGGCTCCTGCTTGACGTCTGCAACCGGATCCTGCTTGCCGACCCGCCGCCGATTCCTGAGTGGCAGCACAGCTACCGTATTATGCTGCACAAAAACAAAGGCTCCGCTGGTCAACGACCCCGCCAACTACCGCGGAGTCTACATCCAGAGCGCCACACTCAAGTTGTTCATGCGCATGATCCTCAACCGCTCGCCTTCGTTCTGCTCTCGACCGTCACCTTGGGGAGAGTCGCATGGGCTTTCATCCTGGGCGCAACACCGTCATGGCCATCTTCGCCGTGTGCCGCCTCGATTCGAGGAAATCACTCTCCTGCAGCCTGGTGAGTTTCCCGCCATCCTGATCTTAATTCGTCGACTTCATATCGAGGCTTTTCATGCTGTCCTTTGGGCCGCTCTATGGGCTGTCCTTGCTCGCGCTCGCGTCCCCAATCCCGTGATTAATTACCGGCCATCACCCGCACGCTGTCTGAGGGGTCGACCACTTCGGTGCGCACTCAACACGGCTTTACCCCGCTATCAAAGAGACAACCAGCGCAGGCCAGAAATCGGGAGAATCCGGACCATGGTAGCTCGAGCCTGCCGTTATCTTTTCCGCGTTTTCGAGTCGTTCAGGATGATGAAGATGAATGGTGATGGAAATGTGTATCCTTGTGCATTGAAATTATGGCTGGCTTACGTGTGGAGCGACTAGATGACCTAGACGGTGGGGCCGGAAACAGCATGCTTGATCAGGGCGTGTGTTTCTAGCCTAACTGGCCGGGAGTGTCTAGTGGTGAGCACCATTGCTGCGATCGCTCTCCCACCATTTACGAGGAAATACCCGCAAATGGAAAACCACTGAAAAGGTCTAGCTAGTCAGTCATCACGTTAGCCATGCCATGATTCCAAACGTCCAAGAACTGCACACGGTGCAAAGGCAAAAAGCCGGAGGACAGCACTTTCAAATGTGCGGCGGGAACCAAAAGCCCGCGGATGCCAGAAAACATCGTGTTGCGGCAGCGACGCGACGATGTGGACAACGAATCCAGTGCCAAGCTCGGAACGGCCGCAAAGGAGATCTGGCATCACAGGGTTCAGATGTGCGGAGATACTATGCGATCCAGCCGGTCCACGACCTGTTTGTAGAGCTTGTGCCAAGGGGCAGCACCGAACAGATGTGGGTGACGTTGCAAAAAACATCGGACTTGACGGAGCATAATGGCTCGGTCATAGTCTTTGACCAATAAACGCTGCAAGAGTTCAACAAGAGTCGTGATGAAATCAACACGATAAGAACAAAGACGGGAAAAACGATGTAACTGAGAAAGAACAACACCATATTTTGCTGTGTGGGAAAGGAGACTGTGAATATCGGGGTAACGAATAAAAGGAATTTGCTGGTATTTAGGATCCTTGCGCTTATCATAGATAGCCGTACGCCAGCCCTTCTTGTTATGGGTAATGTTAAGATCGAGGTAATTGCAATGAGTATCCTCCGACGTGAGCTTTAATGTGAGGGACGCTTGCGGGTAGATGCCAGGCAGACCAGCGGTGATATACAAATGGGTTGCGAAATCAGGGTTGTCGAAAGCGATGACATCATCAATGTATCGACATGTATGGATAAAACGCCTGATGAGAACATCATCGTTTGAGGCAATGAGATTCTCCATGAATGCAAGCTCATAAGTGTATAGATAGAGGTTTGCAAGGAGCCCGGCACAGTTAGTGCCCATAGGGATGCCGATAGCTTGTTGGTATACATTGCCCGCAAAACAGATGAAGGTGTTATCAACAAGATAAGAGATCCAATGGACAAGGTCAGCCTTCGTGATAATATAATTATAACCATCCCGCACGATAGCACCTGCCGCGATCCCTGAGAGCCACGTTGCCGTGGGCTTGGTCTGAGAAACACGCACGTGCAGGTGGTTGCGCCCGTGAGGCCTACGTGCATACAGACGAGTAAGGAGGCTATCTAAACGAGCTTTCAAATCGTGCAAATCTAGTGTGGTATATAGAGTGGTGAAATCATAGGTGGCTATGGGCATAGGTATACGTTTCTCTGCTGCTGTCTTAGAACGGCTAAGGGCGGCAAGGCGTAGGCGTACTTGGGCTGAGTCTATGACGATCCAACTACCAGCGCATTCATACCCGGCATTCGACAGCACCTCCACCCATAATGCATTGGCTTCGGGGAGAAGAGCATTCAAAGCATGGCAGATGAGTTTCGAGAGAGGCATCAGTGGGGCTGAATGCGACGCAGCAATGGTGCGCAAAGCAACAGGAGTTTTGTGCAGCTTAAGAGTGAGATACAGATATGGGAACGTAGTGGTGGTGGCGCGTCGCTGCCGCTTAAGGAATGCCCGAGCAAAAATGTTTTGGCTGTGCAGAAAAGCCCGATGAGCAGCGGTGATACTGGCGGTGGACTGTGCACGCTGAACATAGGTAGGGCTGGACGCCAACTCGTGTTGCAAAGTAGCAAGGTAGTGCTTCTTGCATATGAAAGCAAAGTTGTTGGCACTCTTGTCAACACACGTGATGATAAAGTCCTGCTTGAAGTGGTCAAGAAGTGCTTTATCTGTGGTGTTGAGCCAGGTGGTGCGGTGGACCTGCTGGAGACGGTAATCAAGCCTGGTGAGACGTGCATTGCATTCGTGAATGACGGCGCGAAACCACGGTTCCATGGCAAGGGGAGCAAGCTGTAGGTCCGTGCTCATGGCATTGCAAAATTTGCGCAGTGATGTGGAGAGCAGTGCATTCACCTCTTTGGCACACGTGCGCTGGACCCACGGCCGAAACTTGGTGCCTTTGGCAAAAAGGTCTACAAGCGTGTGGCTCGGCAGGATGCTGAGGTCAGCGGTCATGACGTGCTGTGAGGTGGGATCAAGGTACTTGAAATACCGTTGTTGTTGGCAGGGGCAGGGCCCTGCCAAGATGGTGGCCAGCTCGGTGGGCGTTGTATCGCGGCTGACCTTCCCGTTGCTGAAAACCATTTGTCCCAAGGTGGGAGAGTAATGCCAGGCAGCAATGGGAGTGCCGAAAGTGTTGCGCACCACGAGCGGCATCGCAGCCTGCACTTGCGGCAAATGCAGAATGTGTGGCAAACACAGCTCATCCATCGCAGCATGAATGAAAGGTGAGATCAGCAAACGGCGCGGACGCAGTGCATCTGCATTCCCATTGACACGGTGCCGAATGATACGTGAGAGAAGGCCTCGCAGACTAGTGGCATGGGAGCGGGGGACTTGCAGATCAGCTGGGGAGCACGACCCGACGGCAATGTGTAAGCTGGTAAGCTTCTTCAAGCTGCAGGCTTCGAGATAGGATGCATGAAAGTTGCCGCGTTGCATAAGCCGAGACATGTGACGTAAGCAGCGGAGACTGGTGGAGTAAAGGGAAGGATCGGTGGACACATGTGTGGAAGGTGGAGGGGCCGGGGTGACGCTGGGGGGATAGGGGCGATATGGGTGGAGATTGTGCTTCAGACGCCAGGCACGGATGAACATAAGAGGGCGGGGACGGAGGGGAGGCGGGCGGCGGCGAGACCGAGCTTTGAAACTCTTGCCTTCAATGCAAAAACCGTGGGGCAGAAATGCATGTAACATTCGTTTCCAAAACGTTTCCCGATGCCCTGCGGCTTTGCGAAAAGCGGCGCCGGTAAAGGTGCCGGGGACATGTTCCAAGGGGACGACTCGCCAATCCCACCACCCGTATTGGGCCATGGCGCCATGTAGGGGGGTGTCGTCGTTGGCGGCAGGGCGGCCAATATGAAGGCGGCGTGCCGCTCGGACATGTTCCTGAAAACGCGTCCAGGCATCCCGTTGCGTCTGGCCAACGTAGATACGCTGAGGGTACCTGCGGTTGTAAATGGCATAAATGACGCGATGGGTGCTTACGGGGTGTGGGCGAGTGGAGTTGGTAAGCGACAAATGCGTGCGCTGTAAGCGCCGGAGGCGACGTAGAGTATGGTCATCCTTGCAGTGATGGTTATGGCGCGTGTTGATGCGACAACGCTTCCGCCATGCCTGTGAGGAGATACGATAGGGGAACTGCCGAGAAATAGCAGTGTACTTCCGGTAATCAATGCCACTGGATTGCCGTATTCTGTGGAGGGTAAGAGCATGCCAGAAAGTCATAAGGTGTTTCATGATGATTCAGATGCACTGAGAGCTAAGACATCAAACAGAACCAGAGCGGAGCATATTGAGGTAAGTCAATATTCACTGCGTAACACCCGTTACGCGATAGCGGTGGTCCATGATGCATCTCCCCGGGGCAGGATGTGGCTAACAACACAGCTGAATGGACTCGGAACATGTGGATTCCCAGTGGGGGGGCCTTCCAATTGTCATACTTGACACCTCTTTCCTGTAACGAAAAGATTTCCCTTCTTCATGTTCCAGATGAGTCACCGTGCTCCTGCCTTTGTGTTTTTTTGGCGTTTGTAAAGAGATATGGGAGGGTAAACAAAAGCAAAGGCTGATATTGCCGTGTGGGGGGCCCGATCCTTGGTTAGTCTCTCAAGTGCCCACAGAAAAACACGAGAGTAGCACACACAGCGCGCAGCCCAGCCTAGCTCCCTCAGTAAAAGTAAAAGAAAAAGGACAAGAACAGCAAAACAAACGAGAACAAGAAAAAGAACAAAACACAGACACGTAGTGCAATGTGAGCGGAATGATGGAGGAAGGTGAGAGGGGGACATCGTATTGAATGTGTAGGCATTGAGGCAGCCGAAGCGTCCCATCCCCGGGTACATTCGTGGCTTTCAAAAAAGCCACAACCTGCGTGGAAGAGGAAAATGCAGGAACGATGAGTATGATCCTGAAAACGAGGTTGAGGAAACGCGGAGAGGAAATGCCGGCCGCTGAAACGATTCCGATGGAACTATGGGTTTCGCCGACATGAGGCGGTGCAGCTGACTATCTCTATGGTGTCGTGTGTGACCGGGAGTGCCGGTTCACGTGCGCACTCGTCGGACTAGCCCGACGACATGTGTGCTTGGTTGCCCACGGCTGAAATCCTCTTGCCCGTCATGCAAAGGCCACGCCTCCTAGCCGAAAACGAACTATATTCAACCAATCTAATATCAAAGAGACAACCAGCGCAGGCCAGAAATCGGGAGAATCCGGACCATGGTAGCTCGAGCCTGCCGTTATCTTTTCCGCGTTTTCGAGTCGTTCAGGATGATGAAGATGAATGGTGATGGAAATGTGTATCCTTGTGCATTGAAATTATGGCTGGCTTACGTGTGGAGCGACTAGATGACCTAGACGGTGGGGCCGGAAACAGCATGCTTGATCAGGGCGTGTGTTTCTAGCCTAACTGGCCGGGAGTGTCTAGTGGTGAGCACCATTGCTGCGATCGCTCTCCCACCATTTACGAGGAAATACCCGCAAATGGAAAACCACTGAAAAGGTCTAGCTAGTCAGTCATCACGTTAGCCATGCCATGATTCCAAACGTCCACTGCAGACCGGCATCTGGCAGGATTGTGTCCTGTCGCCGTACCTGTTTATTATTGTGGATTATGTTATGCGCCAGGCACGTGCCTGCTTTGCTAGCATTGCAGGCTGTGCCCCTGGCCTAACTAGTAATCACGAACGAGCTTGGGCCCGAAGGGGGCCCGACTAACAAGCAGAATTTACTAGCTGACCTCATTTATGCCGATGACATCACGCTCATCCAGAAGCCGGAGAGTCTGCCGGCCAACTTTGGCTGGACTGCCTGGCGCTCGAGGCTCGGGCGGCTGGTCTAGAAATCAGCCCCATGCGAAAAGGAGGCCCTGGCTCTCAGCATGGCCGGGCCCCCGCCCACACTCCACCTCTTAGACGACACCGTCGAGGTCAACTACCCCACTTCAGGCCGCTTCAAGCTGCTTGGCAGTTGGCTTCCCGACTGCGAGGACGACCTGACGACGCTGATCGGCGCATGGCCGGCGTGGGCGCAACTCTGGATGATGACCACCGCCGCTGGTGGAGCAACCCTGCCTCGCCCCGGATAGTCAAGCGTGACCTCTTCATTCAAGGTCGTCATTCTGACGATCCTGACCTACTACGGCGCCGGCTGAAGTTACCTGGACTCTAACGCAGGAGCTCGAGCAACGACTCGATGGCAACGTCACCAAGATGCTGCGCAATATGCCCTTTACATCCCCTTCTTTGGTTTGTATCGAATCCAACGAAAGGAGAGACGAAAATGGCTGACGGCGGTATGGCTGACGGCGGAGTTCAGATCTTTTGTGTCTGAGCCCCAAATTCGGTCGACCACTTGCATTCGATGCGCCTTTTTAAGACGCACCCGCCAGTATCAAGGAGACAACCAGCGCAGGCCAGTATAATTGGCTACGGCTACAACGCAGTATTGACAACACTATGCACATGACAAGCAGCTATGACGACTCCAAAAGCCAAGCGAGGTTTGGAAAAAGAGCTTGCCGGCTCCCAGCCCAACCCACTCGCCATGCATCGTCCTCGCCCAGCCTTCGGGGCCCGCCAACCCACCGCCAGCAAACCCATCGCCCAGCGCCTCGCCCGAGCTCAATTAATTAATAAGAAACCCTGCATGCCACGAGCACATGCAAATGGCGACAGTACCTACCAGATTACAACCGCTTTTCCTTCAGCAAATGGATGCAACTGACCAATTAAGCAGAATGCGCCGAAATAGTGCATTTCTTAGCACAAGAACGCACGTAAAATAGGCCCTATGCATCCATCTCCGCCGACAGCCTGGAGAGGTTCCTCACCCTGCCAGAATACGACCACCGCCTCGCTATATCATGTGCAGCTTCGCTTCCAGCTACCTACTATAGACAAAATCGCGGCCAAGATCCGCACCCCAGCCCAGCCTGCGCGGCCGACAGCCACATTGGCTCCCTCCCTCGGCAAGCTAGGATGACATCCGAGCAGTGCTGGAGGAGCACGTGACCTGGCCGTTGGCCGAGAAGCTGACTTCGCTGAACACGACGCTCAATACGGTGGAGGCCCGGGTCTTCAATGTGGAAACCAAGGTCGTCCACAAGCTCCTACCCCAGTTCACGACGCTGCACACGGCGCAGGCATCTGAGACGCACGCTGCACTTGTCTCTCGCCTACTAAACCAGGTGGAGGGCAAGTGCGGCGTACTTGAATGAAGAAGCTTGAAGCCATCACCGCCCACACGTACCGAGGCCTTAGCCTCACAGGTACGTCCCAAAGATAGCGGAGCAGACGGCCACCCGGCCCGGTCGCATCCCAGCCAACCCGGCAGGATGCTGGCGACCAACTGCCCCTCTCCTATGCGGACCTGCTGCGGACAGCTAGCGACCGCCTCCACTATATCGACGCCATCGCTACAAAACTCCAGGAGCTTGAAGACCTTCGCCATGCACAACAACGGGAGGCCACCGACTGCGCCCGCTGCGACTGCCGGGTGGTGCTGCATCGTTTCCCCCAGAAGCCAGGTGAGACGTCAACCTCCCGGCATTGCCGACGAGCTTAAGGACCAGCTCCTTACCCTAATGGGCCTGGTAGGTGAGGTAGAACTGCGTGGGTGCCACCGCCTTCGGCCCACTCACGGGACAAGGCGGCTCCCCCACAAGTCCTGCTCACCTTCCCCTCCCATCAGGACAAGCAGCGGTTCCTCTCTCGTCGCAAGCGGTTGCACGATGTTACGCCCTGGCTCCTCTCTATTCCCAAACGCCTAGCCTGACTTCACCTAAACTAGTGAGGGACCTAGTGATGAGGAGCTATGTTGTGGAAAGACCTGGGACGTGACGACTCTGTTCTCAATGCATTCTATTATTATACGCCATACACCGAATAAAACCAAGGTACTACGAAGGAAACAATACTACACTGCCATGACCCTAGCTAATATGTGTTAATTCATAACACACGCCGGGTGCCATTCACGAAGGACAACTGCTGCATAAATGATCGCCGACAGGCGTGTACATATGCTCGGGCCGACATCGACCCTCGCCTACAGGACCAACGCATGTCCACAAGGTTCACACGCAGGATAAAAGGACCACTACTAAAGTACGCAGCGCGACGCGACTGCACCGAACCACCATACTGTACACTTGCCACGTCACAAGGCCCGGTACCGACCGGCCAAAAGGTCCTAACTACACGTAAGCCTAGGAAAGTCAGCGAACTGCTCCCGAATGGCTGAGGCAACGAAGGACCTAATTTACGTCCGTAACAACGACAAAAGTTACGCGACGTAACACCTCCCCCCCCACAAAGGTAGGGAGCCCTCGCCCTACGTACACGGAGGAAACCAAAGGAGAAGGAGGATCTAAAGCACCCAACAAAGCCTAACACAATCGACAGGCCATCCAAGGTACAAAGCACCAACATGTTAACTCGGTCTCCACCACCACGCCGGGAGGTGTAGGGTTAGCCAGCACCAAGCCTGGTGGGAGGTTCCCCTAACTGCCTGGAACAGAGTCCTTGCCGGGGGGGACGGCACTGGGCAGGACACACAGAGTAAACAAATCAGTACCAAGGACCAAGAACGACCAATCAACTGGCCAGAATATGAGGGCGACTCTATATACCGGAGGGACAACACCCTCAGGTCGGGCCTAGAGCCCTCTGTCTACACACCAGTAGCCTGAAAAGTACCACGGGTGGCCAAAAGCACATCCAGGTACGCCCGGTGATGAGCAACATCAGCAGGGTTATCATGCCTGTCTACATGGAGGAACACATCCTCCCAGACGCCATCAGGATACATGCCGAGGAAAGCCCAGCAGTAACGATGCTGTGTCAGGACCACCTGTCCACGGGCCCAGTCAAGGAACCCACACTGAAACTGTCGCACGAAGGGCTCTGCCGACAGCAGAAGGAGGGCGCGCACTAGGAGGAACCGATAGAAGACCAGCTCACCACGAGCAACGGAGGTGAAAAACAAGTCCAGGAAACGCTCCACGTTGTCGGGCCACAGACGCACGTGCCGGATCTCACGACTCTCGCTAACACGCGTGACCGAAGCTGAGGACTTCCCAACAGGAGCAACGCGCGGTTGATGGATGACGGCGGAGGCGGGCGCGACAGAAGAAGCGGTAGCGGCAGGAGCGGCGACAGGGGAAGACGTCGTGGCCGGTCGGGCAGCTAGAGGTCCAATCACCCATGGCCGAATCATACGTATCCTCGGTATAGTGTCAAACACCCACTTGCCCGTCGACGCCTTGCCCAAATCTGGATGACGCTGAGGCTCGACCGGCCGAGCAGGCGCGACGGAGGGAGCCACGGACGGAGCGACAGCGGCCGGCTGAGCATGCGCGACGGAGGGAGCCACGGACGGAGCGATAGCGGCTGGCTGAGCAGGCGTCGTCTGACATGATGGCTGCGGAGGGCGGGGGACAACCAACCGACCCACAGCCCCAGGAAATAACATAAGGCAAGGAAGAAAAACAACTAGAGGTTGCGCAGGTTTTCACTCAACCAAACATAGGTAATCTTCCCAGTCACTACCAGACGGGTCCATTTACAATGTCATAGGGCTTCTTCCACCACTCTATTTAATCGCTCTACTAGGTGTGAGGAGGAGGAATGGTACGCAGTGCCAAACGTCACTTTAGTACCAATAGCAGCAAAGAACTCTGTCCAAAAGTCCGAGGTAAACAGCTTGTCCTTATCGGAGATAAACTGCCTGCTCAACCCATGGTAACGATAAACGTTTAGAAGGTACAGCTGCACAGTCACTCGAGCAGTAAGCTCCAAGGGACAAGGGACAAGGTGACAACGTCTAGTAAGGCGGTCTACAAACACGAGGATCTGCGCATCAATTGCCTTTGGCATTCTATTTTGGCCCCCCCCCAAAATCCGTCATAATGGAATCCCAAGGCATTATAATAGGATCATGGAGGGTACGAGGCTCGATCTGCTATCTGACCCACATTACTAGGTTTCATCTCCTGGCATGATTGGCATGTCCTACCAACATATTCATCCACATCAAGTGCTGAGGAGGGAGGGCCAGAAGTATGAACGGGTTACCAAATCCCGCACACGCTTCCCGCCCTAGCTGGTGAGCAGCTAAATCATGTAACTCAAACAACAAGGACGAGCGGCAAATAAAGGGGAAAATACAAACGTCATTGCAGAGGATCATCCTTTAACAGCACATACAAGAAGCTACCCACAAACTTGCACGGGTACTTCCCGAATTTTCGAGGGTGTGATGATATTGCGACTAAGGCTTCCAGCTCAGTGGCCGTAAACACTGATAAGACGCTCTAAATCTGACGTAGGACTGGCTACCGAGGCATCTACAGAAGGTTCTACAGGAAGTCACCCACAACTTTACCAAAAAGAGGGGTGGACTAGAAGGAACAAGATTACCAAACGACTTCCCAGCCCGAGTGGACACATGACGGAGGGGAAAAGAAATAATTTTATTAGTATCCTCCCACCCCACCGAGGTGACAGGTGTGCCCTCACACCGAAGAGAAAGGCCCACATGAGAGAGGAGATCAGGAAAACGAACACAGGTATGGAAAAGGTAGTCTTGTATACTGCCCGTCATGAGGGATGTCACCATAGGGGAAAACACCAAGAGGAGTAGGAACGAGGGTGGTAGTGAGGACATCTAGATCCTCGAAAAAGGAATACTAAGTCAGGACGTCGGGATAAAGCATCAAAGACAATATCATTGACACCCTTGACGTATTGCAGGGGCAAATTGCGCACGGAATTCCATCCACCGCGCTTGCCGAGGAGTGAGGTTGGGTTGTGACAGAAGGTGAATCAGAGGACGATGGTCGGTTTGAATAACCAACAGGTAAGGGTCAGCATCACAAGGCTCACACATACAGACATCGAATTGGGCACCTTTAAGGAAATGTTGCCATGCATGACAGCAATATACCACAGCCAATACTCTTGTTGGTGAACAGGGTACTTGCGCTCAGCAGGTAACATAGTCCTAGAGATGTATTCGATGGGTTGCAAACCATGACCTTGGTCTTGGAGGAGAACACCCCCAATGGCTACCTTACTAGTGTCAGTAGCTAATACAAACAGTTTCGAGGTATCTGGCAAGACGAGGATCGCCGGTCGGAGTCTGCTGACAACAAAAACTTCAACCACGCAGAAAGGAAAGGACTATTTAGCTCACTCCTTCCTAGTCACCGTGATTGATAAGGGACCAAATTCCACAGTAAGAGGGGTCTCAATATAGGAGGAAGAAAACCCCGTTCGTGGGTTGGAGAAGGTAAAGGAGTAAGAAATCTGTCAGGGATATGAAATGGAGAAGGAACAGCTTCTGTACGAATTGTAGGAGGACCTGCAGGACGAGGATGTACATATTCCTATGTCGGTTTGACTATACCATTAATACCAAAGACATGAACTGCTGATGAATGTCTCTTTGATACCAAAGACAGAACTGCTGTGCTTCTTCAAAGAGGTGAAACTTCTTATACCTAATCACGTAAACGGAGGGGCTATTAATCACAATACGTGCATCAGCCCAAGAAAGGAAAATACTAGACCATGAGGAAGTGATGTCTGCGTAGTATTTTGCACGGCTATTATCATAATCAACTTTTCAATAGCCTGTAACTAGGATAAATTTGCCATTGGGCAGAGGGACTAGCAAAACACTAGTAGAATATGGGGAATTACTAAGATCCCTTAGATCTGCTTCTAATAACGACACAAGTATTTGTTATAACTCTTATAATTCGGAGGGGCCCATACGATACATCGGAGAAAACCACCCGAGGAGGAGGGTATGAGGGAGTCTTTTCTTCAAAGACCCGAGAGGAATCTATAATAGACATGTAACGGACTTTATTGGTAAGACACGGAGGAACATGCGCAATAAAACATATATTGTCATTGTTGGTCATTAATGACCAGCCATAGGTCTTACAGGAGGATCACCGGGTAACTCAATAGGGGTTACATCTACTAAGGATAAATTCTCTACCTTACAATGTCGTTCCGGCAACAGGGCTAATAGGTGCTATCAGGGAACCAGGTAACAGCTAGCCTCCGGCCCGAGGCTTACTATAACCATGGTGTCATGTTCTCGTCAGAAGGCAACAAATGTGAAAACGCTAGTTGCCCAAATATGAGATTCCGCGGAACACAGAAAGTAAGAAAGCCTAGAAGCTACCAGCAAGGAATCGAACCTAGGACCATAGTGTTATAATTAATAGTGATTTTATGGCCTTGATGCCAATCTAAGCCCAACAATATATCAACAATCGTTATAGGGCCTATGGTCGCCACTAATTTAATCTGGCGACCCTGAATGAGGAGTGGTAAGGATACAGTCCCATGAGAGTGACAAGTGCGACCATCAGCATATATAGTGCACAGTCACCTGAGAGGAATGAGGGATAGCTACTATGTAACCCTAGTCTCCTAACAAGGGCCTCGCTCACAAAGGAGGTGGCAGCCCCACTATCTACGAGGACAGAAACATTGAGGATACCATGAGGGTGCAGAAGAGGGTCTACTACGGTAGTAGGAGCGGTAAGGCCACCATTTAGACACATCAAAGGACGAACACGTAGGGGTGCAGAGGATGCAGCATCCACAGTAGTGACAAAACAGGTAAACAAAGATTTTCTGAGCTTGGGGTACTAGCTGAGGACCTTACCAGGCTACCCCCTGCTGACAGGTCTATTGTTTTCCCCCCCCCCACATCATCCAAGGGAACGAACCCGGGAGGAAACCCCGGTGAGAAAGCCATTGCTGGAGAATCACGAGGGTACTGAGAGGGGACGGAATTCTGATCAGAATGGGGATTCACTAAGGAGCCTGTCTGTACAGCATTTAACCTAGAGGGTTAAGGAGCAGAAGAGGAACGACCAGAGGGTGGGCGAAGGGGAGAGGCCCGCTGAGGAGTACGCGGAGGGCGGGCATTGGGATGAGGGGGGGGGGCCAGAAAGAAACTTGGGGCACTCCCTCTTAAGATGGCCCACCTCGTGACGGTGATAACACGTGATGTGAGACACATCTAATGCAGATATATATCTGTAACACAAATATCTAAGTCTTCTACATATGCCTCTTCTTCTTCAGGAGTGAGGACAAGGTTATGGACCCTAGTACGGACATGATAAGGAGCATACATAAAATCAGCAACACGGAGGAGATGGGTAGGAACAGCAGCCAGAGGAAGGTCACGAAAACTATACGCAAAAAACTGTTTCTTAACTTCACGCAAGAGGTTTTATTAAGACCTTGCAAGAAGCGAGCACGGACTTCCGCACCCGAGAGGTCTCGAATGCGTACCATCTGGGCATCAAATTCCCATTGCTATTCCCTATAAGTTTCATTGCCTTGCTCGAGGGATCCAAATCTAAGGCGCTCTTGCCAGTCAGCGTCTGGAGGCACTACATGATTTTCCAATCTCCTAATTAAACAATTATGCTACTGAGTTAGGGTATGCATGGGACGCGAGGGACTCACAGTGAACAAGGGTGGCAAGGGCAGGAGCCACACACGTGGTAAGGTAATGAGGGACAAGAACAGCATCAGGGAGTTTCCACCTATAATATTGTTCCCAAGAGGCCGTCTACTGAGAGAGGAGCATAAGAAAGGTGAAAAACTAGCTGCTGAGGGGTAGACTAATATCTAACTTAGGCACACTAGCAAAGGTGGGAAGGAGAGGGGGCTTAGATGCACGAGAAGGATCAGTTTTATCCATAGGCCCACTCTACTCCACAGGCACATACTCAGGCAGTAACAAATTATGAGGAGCATGATAGGTCTTAGGAAGAGGACGTGAGGGCACCACAGAGTCAGGGTGGTGACCAGAGGTGTGAGGAACAGTATATGCTTCTCTGATTGTGGAATAGGAAAAATGATCATAGTTTTTATCATGGAGAGGCATGGTGCTAAAATCCTGATTAATCTCTAACTCTACTACACGTGAGGGGATTTGGGCTGCCTCATAGGCCGTATCAAGGTATGCCAAGGAAGCAGGAGGATGTGTAGGAACGGCAGTAGGATACCCAGTAGGGCCCACAGGAGCCAGACTACGAACACTACGAGGGGCTGACACCTGAGGAGCCTGAGAGGGGATAGACACAGAGGGATTCCCAGAATTAACAGGAGGAATAGCAGAGGGTGGGGCAATAGCCCTAGTACGCGCCTCAAACGTAGGAGGAGGAATAATAGGTGAACGGTGAAAGGACGGAGTAGAGGGAGTACTGTCAGAACGTACACTCTGAGACGGAGGAGTCAAGTGATGGACAGTGTCCCAGGAATCACGTCTATTACCCATAGCCAATTGAGGAGTACCAGAATTAACACCAGGAGTAACACCTGAGGAACGTTGGTTAATGGGAGACATACCCCCACCAAGAGACGTTTGAGAGGACATGTTAGATGTGCAAATGAAAGAAATACACTGGACGAGGAAAGGTTAAAAATCTGAACAAGGATAAGATAAAAATCTGAACAAGGATAAGATAAAAATCTGGTAAAGGACAAAACAAAAATCTGACCAAGGCTAAAATAAAATCAGATCAAGGATAAAAGAAAATCAGGTCAAAAAGAAAATAAATTCAGGTCAAATGGGGCATGACCAAAAAAACAAAGGGAAGTGGCATCCACTTTAGCAAGGAAAAAGGAAAGAACAATCTAAAATCTGATCAAGGAGAAAATAAAAAGGAAACAAAGGAAAACACACATGCATTATTGTAGCTTATTGTTACCGAAATGCCGAGGACGCCTGAAACCAGCGCCCGTTGGTAAATAAACATCCGGCTCAAGATTCTGCACGAGGAAGCATATAAGAAAACACAGCAGCATGCACGGAAAAGAGGTGTAGTCGAAAGAGACGCTAATCGTCCCACTATCCAGCCCTATTGAACCGTCAAGCCTAGCTAACGTAATCAAACAACATTCCAAGGAAACGCGTGTATACAAAGGAAGAAAAGGAGCTAACCCACTGAACCGGCTAACCCACTAGCTAACGTCAAACAGCACCCAGCAAGGAAATGCACACACAGAAGGAAAAGGAAAAGAAACTAGCTACGTGAGGAGTTCATCCGCTTTGAGCAGGTCTAACTTCTAGGCAGGGCGTGTCCCGAATCGGGCAGCACTACCCCCCTAGCTTGCAGGCGACCCGCCCATTACCTGTCAAGAGGTTGTCTTCTTCTGTGCCCTGGCCGCGGAAGGTCTCTGGCGTATAAGGTTACTGTTGCAAGGGAATATCGTCGCGTCCACCTAAACTATCTCCGCTACCATTGTTACGCCCTGGCTCCTCTCTATTCCCAAACGCCTAGCCTGACTTCACCTAAACTAGTGAGGGACCTAGTGATGAGGAGCTATGTTGTGGAAAGACCTGGGACGTGACGACTCTGTTCTCAATGCATTCTATTATTATACGCCATACACCGAATAAAACCAAGGTACTACGAAGGAAACAATACTACACTGCCATGACCCTAGCTAATATGTGTTAATTCATAACACACGCCGGGTGCCATTCACGAAGGACAACTGCTGCATAAATGATCGCCGACAGGCGTGTATGCTCGGGCCGACATCGACCCTCGCCTACAGGACCAACGCATGTCCACAAGGTTCACACGCAGGATAAAAGGACCACTACTAAAGTACGCAGCGCGACGCGACTGCACCGAACCACCATACTGTACACTTGCCACGTCACAAGGCCCGGTACCGACCGGCCAAAAGGTCCTAACTACACGTAAGCCTAGGAAAGTCAGCGAACTGCTCCCGAATGGCTGAGGCAACGAAGGACCTAATTTACGTCCGTAACAACGACAAAAGTTACGCGACGTAACACACGACCTCACCTAGACGTGCTGGACCACGACCTGACCCCCGCTCAGCAGCAGCAGCGACGTGACCTGTGGCCTGAATACCTCCGCCATGTGCAAGCAGGACCCCCAGAAGCCCAAGAAGGTGTACTGGAGGGGCGGGGACCTGATGATCAACCACAAGATGTGGACGCCCCCATCGGGCTAGAATAGCTTGCATAATAGCCCTAGCTTGTATCCATTGGTATAGTCACTGCCGCTATCTATGGCAGCCATGCTTAGAATGTTTGGCCTAGCTGTGCCAACATACCTAGTCACGTGCACCGCTAACGCACGGTACACAACCAGCCATAGCCTTAGCTTAGTCCTTTTACAGCCATCCATGCTACGTCCTGGCTACGATCAGACTACTTGCCCTCGCTGCTTGTTATGCTATGCTCACATGGGTCTTATTGCTCTCTCAAACGCTTTTGCAAGCTTTTCGGAATTCTCACCTTCCTCCATGTCGAAGTCACTTGACGATGACGTTGAGGCTGCGCTTGGCGAGCTCGGCCTGGAGTAGTCGGCCTCGCAGAGGTCGAGCGACTGCTGCTGGAGCTCTGCTGCGACGGCGGAGGTGGTGGAGGTGGTGTGCTGCTTAAGCATGTCTGCCCAGGTCGGGATGGAAGGAGCTAGCAGTGATTGGCCATACGCCGTATTATACGCCGTATTTAGCGTATTATGCGCGATACGCAAGCGGCGCGTACGAAAATGGGGTACTTTCATACGCAACGCGTATTTTTGCGCATTTTTGCGTATTTTCGCGTATTTTTGGCATATTTTTGGCTTACGAGGTGGGTGCATTTGCTTGCCTAGACTGCGGCGCGCCGACCTGTAGTAGGAACAAATAATTGCGTGATGAGCTAGCTAGTGTATAGTGCACTAAAGCTAAAAGCGCGTTCATTGTGACTTGTGAAGGCGGGAAGGTAAAGGCGGGAAGGCTGAAGATTCATCATCAAGAAGGTGATAAGCAACAGTATATTTGGAATAAACGTACACCTATTTATCTGGATCAAGAAGGTGATAGAGGTGTGCCAGCAACGTCGTGGTCGTCTGGCACCTATATCGTAGCATATCGACATCCAGGCATGGCTGACACGAATGAGTCAATGGAACACGATGATGATGTGCGGCCCGATGAAGAAGAGGCGACATCCGAAACTGTCTGGACATACATTAGCAAAGAGCGCATCCTCAAGAATGGGCAGCAGACAAATAACTACTACATGGATGATGGAGTACTCCGTTACAGGCTGCTGGTCGAGCAGGCGGAGAAGGAAAGCAATACCAGGAAGAGGAAGGCGACTAGTAGTGACGCCAAGAAGCAGGCTGATGTGCGGGCGGCACTTAAAGACAGGCTTGCAGACGTTGTAGAAACCGACGCCTTTAACTGGGTGTCCGCTCATGCCAGCAACACCTCGGGCGCGCTGCTGGGGCGGCTGGGCCAAGCGGATCATCAAAGGGCCAATCCACCGACGGTAATTTGCCCGCACCTTTTGGGCTAGCTCAGCAAAGAGCAGCTGGACGAGGAGCTGTGCGAAGTGCATTCATTTGCGCCTTTCAATGCCATCGACGCCCTTCAATGTCATCGACACCTTGGGGCAATGTATAGTGCATGCATATCTTGAGTTCTACAAATGTATTATCCTTTCCAGTGAGTTGTGCATTGATACTGGTATTGATACTTAGTTGCATGTTGTCTCGATTTTGAAGAGAAACTATCAAGTTAGACCGTTAGTAGAAACTATGCTTGTATTTAGGTAGTGATGGCAATGCCAAGGTCATGCTATATATGTCATGTATAGGCAAAAGGTATGGAAAAACACCAGCAGACTATGCTTGGTTGCTCAGAATGTTGAAAACCCCTCAAAATCATGCCAAAAAAGGGGTTTTCAACGGTTAGTAGCGTACGATCAGCGTATAATACATTATACACCGCGTATTATACATTATACACCTGGGGCCGCGTACGACGCGTATTGCGTATGGCCAATCACTGGCATCGCCGGCCAGGCCAGCTGGGGCTGGCTTGGCGGCAATGTCCTTCACCGCCTGGGCCGTGAGGCCTGCGGCCGTTTTGCAGGACCTCGTCGATGGCGATGGCATTGTCCTTGAGGCGCTGGTCCATGTCCGGCGCGGAGCTGGGCGGTGATGGAGTCGGTGGAGGCGGAGAGGGGGGGGGGGGGGGGGCGAGGGGGGTGGCGGTGGCGATGGGGATGGTGGGGAGCTCAGCAGCAAGCGTGCGGCCCACAGCTGCCACATCTGCAGCTAGGGGCGTCAGGTGCTGTGAGATGGCTTCATTGAGGAGGAGGAGGAAGGTGGATTCGGTCATGAAGGGGGAGGGGGTCCAGAGGTCCGCGGAACAGCCCTGAAGGATGGAAAAGAGGGCGGCGAGCTGCCGAAGGCGCGGTCGCGACCAACCAGACAGGTGAGGTGCATCGTTATAGTATACGTACCTTTAATTAGCTCTGGCACCTTGTGGCCATCAGCTTGCGCCTTAGCCGACGTCTTGAGCCCACCTCACATTTGTAGCATAAGCTATGCGTCAGCCTACCTATATGTGGTATTGCACTGGTTGTATTGCAACCACAGTGTTGCGCCCCGGCATGCACCATGCTGTGGCCGAGAGAGCGCTCTGCACATGGCCTGCCCACTAGTTGCGGCAGCTAGTGAGAGAAGCTAGGGCGCCCGCCCTCCTTCTCGCTGTGTATATAGGGTTGGAGGTTCCTTTCCCGGCTCTGTATTGGCACCCACGTGGCGCTGCAGTCACGTGCGTATTAATTAATTAATTAACCATAAGATGACTCCGTGGGGATATAAGTAAGTAAGTACTTGCGTGCTGACCATGCATGCGCGGGGGTGGTGCCTTCCGGCCGCAGTCCACACTACTGCCTGTGATCCCTCATACAGCGGCCGGCGAATGGCAGCAATAAATGCTGCATGGTGGCACGCTATATCCAGAGCTAGGATGGCCCAAAGATCCCCCCAGAGGACCGTGTCGAAAGCGCCTTGATATAGTCCACAAAAATGAAGACCAGCTAGCGGAAAACCATCTACTAGGGCAAATGTTGACACACCTCCTCCACCTAGCCGGCGCGCGACAAATACAGCCATGACAGTGTTATGGCCACAACGGAAACCCATCTGAGACTCCCCCAGGCCGGTGTGGGTCCAGCGCAGCACGGCGCCTGTGCAGCATCATGCGCATGAATTACCTTCAGCGCGGCGCTCTGGAGGCAGACACCCCGATAGCGGATAGTTACCGGGGTCAGCAGCCGGAACCCTTCTTGTACAGCATGACTTTGATGGCCGTCTGCCACTCAGCAGGTGGGGGCTCATCAGAGAGCAGATTACGGTTGCAGAGCGCCCGCAGAAGCTCCCGCCTGCACTGCCAGGTCAGGAGTGTTCAGCAGCTCGGCGAAAAGGTGGTACGGAGTACTACCTAAAATTGTCCTCAGCATCCTCCTTTATGGCTGCGAGGCGTGGACCCTGGACCAGGCGCTGAGCCAGCAGCTTGACGGCACCGTCACTCGAATGCTCCGTCATATCCTCGGCGTCCGCTACCAAGAACGCCGCACCCGGGCCGAGCTCTACTGCGAGCTCCATCTTGTCACCCGGCACACCATCCGACACCGCCGCCTCCTCTTTGCCGGCCATCTTCAGTGCCCGCACAGACCAGGTGAATACCGATGTGGGCCCTGCCGGGGGGCCAAGAACTGTTAACACGGGCCAACCAGGTAGACACCTCAGGACAGTCTCCTATGGCAGGGTCCCCCCCTTGTCCCATCGCAACCCACTGGCAAACTTGCGCGCGCCGGGCACCGGCGCGGCGCGACCCGGACCTATGTGACACAACTGCTTGAAGATGCAGGGCTTCTGGGACTATCCGTACTCCGCGCCCGCATGATTGACAAGGAGAAATGGGCTGCCATCTGCGATAAGCACCTTCCCGAGGGGTATGCTCCTGTTTTCTCCCCACGGGCCCCGCGGCCCGTTGCTAGCCAGGGTAGAAGTCCGCAGGTGGAGGTTATTGGTCCTGAGGATAGCCGCTAAACTACCGCCTCGTCTGCCATTACAGTAGAGGACAACTCGGATGAGGATTATACATCCCCATCTAGTGCTTAACGGTTGGGGGATGATTAAATTAAATTAAATTAAATTATAACATGCCTCCGTGGGGAGGTCATGTAGCACATATTCCATGATGGGTGGGGTGGAGAAAGCCACGTGATCGAACTATCCTAACTCTATCTAGAAAATCCTAACTACACTACTCATCAAAACGCCTCCGCCGCTTGGGGGGAGGTGGCTTGCCCACAGGGTCGGGCGTGTGCGCCTTGACAATCTTCTTCCACCGCGTCTGGTCCTGCATGGCAGTCCAAAGACGGGAGAGAGAGTGGATGCGGTGCTCAAACTGGGCTGGGACCACTAGGTCGTCCAGCAACATCTGAACGTAGTTCGTGACAGGTTTCCCTACCCTTTTGGGAATGTCCTCGGGGCCAGGCCAGGTCAGAATGTGCCCGGCGGCGCCCTGGCTGGCCAAGCCGCTGGGGGCCGGCCAGACCGAGGGTGGTGTCGACCTGGCTGGTGCGAGCAAGCCGGTGTCCTACAAATGCTATCCTACGCTGCCTAATCTCATCCGAAACACGAGGCATGCCATGATACAAAGACTCTGATGACGGACGCTCGGAAAAACCTACGTTAAGGACCTGGCGGAGCATCCTGTAAACCGTGCCGTCTAGCCTAGCTGCCAGTTTGGGTGGGAGGGTCCACGCCTCGAGCGGCGCCATACGTGAGGACCGTGAGGACGAGGACCTTGAAGAGCATGCGCTTGCGGTGCCCGCTCAGGCCCTTCGAGCGCCAGTAGGGTGTGAGCGAACGGAGCTTGGCCCAGGCAAGGCCGATGCGGGTGTCCACATCGTCGGCGGTGTCAGGGAGCCAGCTCCCCAACAGCTTGAAGCGGTCGCGGAACGGGACCTCCGTCCCGTCGAGCAGGCGCGGCAGCGGTGGTTTACTGGAGGCCCCAATCACCATCGCCTCGGTTTTGACACTAATCTCCAACCCCACCGCCCGCGCCTCCAGGCCCAGGCAGTCCAGCCAGGTCTGAATGTGCTCGGGGCTCTCGATGAGGGTGGTATCATCCGCATATAAATCAGGTCGGCGAGGCGGTAACCAGGTCTAACCCCGCCGTGCTCTTTCACGTTAAGGATGTCCAAGCCTGGCTCGAACCCCTTAAGAGCAGTAAAGCGCGCACGTGCCCGGCGCATGACGTGATCCACGACAATAATGAACAGGTATGGGGACAGGACACAACCTTGCCACACCCCGTGGTGAAGGGGGAATGGTGGAGTGGTGCCCTCCGCAGTCCGCACTACTGCCTGTGAGCCCTCATACAGTCGGCGAATGGCAGCAATAAACGCAGGTGGTACCCGATCCAGAGCTAGGATGGCCCAAAGAGCCTCCCAGAGAACCGTGGGGGATGATGCAGACGATATTTGTTTAAACTTTTTTGTAATTATTTTTCTAATGAGATTAGCATAACTAGTACTCCATGGCATGCCTTTGCGCATGCCTGACACGCAAGTACTTACTTACTTACTTACTTACTAAAACGCGGCATGTTATAAATTAAATTAAATTATAACATGCCTCCGTTGGGAGATCATGTAGCACATATTCCTTGATGGATGGTGGAATGGAGAGAGCCGCGTAATCTAACTAACCTAACTCTAGTCTATCTAGTCTAGAAAAATCCTAACTACCCTACTCATCAAACGCCTCCTCCTCTCGGGGGGATCGAGGTGGCTTGCCCACAGGGTCGGGCGTGTGAGCCTTGACAATCTTCTGCCACCGCGTCTTGGAGTACTATGAGTACGATATTTATAACTTTTGTGTGGGGAGATCATGTTGCATGTATTCCCTTGCTTGATGGATGGGGGATGGGGGTGAGTGCGAAGCCGCGAAACCTAAGCTAGAACTCTAAACTAATCTATAAAATCCTAACTACTCTACTCAGCTAAGCGCCCCTTACTCCCAGGGGGGGGGGGGGGGCGGCTTGCCCACAGGGGCTTGCCATGTGGGCCTGGACAACATTTCGTCTGCCACCTCTTCTTGTTCTGCATAGCAGGCCGAGCAAGAGAGAGGGAGGAAATGCGGTACAAGATTGGAAGCTACTTACCCTGTATTCATTGCAATTTTTTAACCCTCGCCATGCGGGCCTCAGCGATCCATCTAAGCACAAGTGTGCTTTTTTCTAAGGGGGGGGGGCTTGCCATGTGGGCCTGGACAACATTTCGTCTGCCACCTCTTCTTGTTCTGCATAGCAGGCCGAGCAAGAGAGAGGGAGGAAATGCGGTACAAGATTGGAAGCTACTGACCCTGTATTCATTGCAATTTTTTAACCCTCGCCATGCGGGCCTCAGTGATCCATCTAAGCACAAGCGTGCTTTTTTCTAAGAACAAACAGCTGGTTAACCCGTGTTTTTTTACAACGCGATACATCGCGTTGTAGGGTTAGAACGCGATGTATCGCGTTGTAATCTGACACGTGGCAAACCTATTAAACATGCGATTTTTGGTCTGAAACTTTCAAGATAGCTCAGAAACATCTCATAGAATTCAAGAAAAAATCCTGGTATTTTTGGTATTTTTTTTGTGACAGCTGCAAACAAATATGTACCACTGAAATCAGGCATTTTCGCGGGACGAAGGTGAAGACGACTGCGATGGCGGCAGGTAGATCTCGCCAGTTTTCGCGCGAATTTCAGTGGCTGTTGGGTGGCACGACCATGATATGATGCGTTCAAAGGTTGATAATTAGGTTTCTACGAGTTTGTTGAGGTACTGGGGCAAAGGAAACGTAGTTTTTTCCAGTTTCTCACCCAACTTTCATGCGGAAACCCTGGAAACCGGCATACATATTATTACGTCAAGACTCGGGTCTGCTGCGGCACCATGCTTGGTATTTCCATGGTGTTTCGACTTCTTAACACATGTTTATTCATTCCGAACGTCCGGACTCTCGGCTAAACCGAGAATTGTGCAGACTTTTATTGGGTAGCGCCGGGCATGATGGTGCCTGCAAATAGCGTAAGGCGTGACCGTGGCTATTGCTACGGTATGCTGTATTTTCCTGGACATGGCCTCTGCCACCGGCTCAATAGTGCTTGCAGGCGTAAGTATATCGTGTTTCTACCTAGTTTCTGCCAGTTTTCCACTTATTTCTACCGACCTCTGCCCAGCCTCTCTAAGACCGCCATCCTACTCGACGTTGCTTGCATGTCAGCCATAGCAGGTTGCAGTTGTGCAGTATTTAGGTGCTGTATACGTCGTCAAGCCGTGCATATATCGTGAGGATTGGATGTTGATGGTTTATACTGCGTTGATTGTGCAAGAAGACCAGCTAGGTGCCCATAATCATGGTGTATAATCATGTGTTGTTAGCATCTTGCCACCATTTGCTAGCATGCATTCCAGCGTCATCTTTGCCTGCATGTAAGCTCATGGATCACTCAACCTATCCAAGCCTTGCATTACACGTGCCTCTTTCTTTCAGTATTGCACGCGTTATGGAATGAAAACCCAGCACCTCCGTTCCCACAAGGCATGTGCTCAACACGTTGTGAGAGTGGATGATGCTTTGGCTATGGCTGCCTGATTCAGTCATATTAGGTCATCCAGTCATGATGTTTGATGCATGTTTGATGCTGTATAACTTATACAACACCTATTTTCAACGTTTTGACCCTCCAAGCTCACTATGGCCCCGTTTATGGGGCTCATGTCGTTGCGTCATGTTGTGAAGGGCTCTCATTTTTCCCACTGCGTTGTACTGCGTTGTAATTGTGATGCTAATGAAAAATAGCTCCAGTGGCCCAATGGGCCTGAGTTTTGTTTCACAGAGCCTGCATATGTTGCCCATAGCTCGTGCAAGAAGCCAGATTTTTTTCATGAACCATTTGTGAATAAGCACATGACTTGTGACCTAGGGTCAAGAAATCGCGGTCATGGTCAGACCCCCCTGTATTCAAACCAGTGTATCTCTCTAATGAATAAGCATTTTGTAGGTCTGAGTAGCTCAAAAAATCCTTTGATTTATGGGCTTTCAGGAAAGTATATACATGACCATGAAAAAAAATTTTCCTTAGGTGCTATACGCGTTCTAAAAAAAGCTTACAACGCGATATATCGCGTTCTAATTAAAAAAACACGGGTTAACGAGTCTCTGAGATGTTTCAAACATGATGAAGAATGATGATTCAAACACATTGATATCCATGCATGCAAATACAAAATAAATCATTGATCAAAATAGGACCACCCAGGAAGGTGGACACAGGCATTCAGAAATATTGCACAGGCAGCTCTCCTGCGCAATACTTGAGAACTAACAGCTGTAACGCAGCTCAAAAAGATATCGCGCTTCTGCAAAGCGGATAGTGCGGAGGACATAGGATATAGAATAGGCTAGAAGAGGGGGTATCAACATCCCACCAAAAATTCATGGTACCAGGCTTCACTAGGCCAACAACCGGAAAAGTCTGACCCTTTGAGGATATATGCACATAGACACGTGATGCCTTGGCACAGGCACCTTCCACGACAGGAATCTTCCATCAACACCGACCTGTCAGGTACGTCGCCATGCCTAAAATTCATCTTGTCACATCCAGAAAACGCGTGCACCGCTGTGGTCGCAACAAAATGGTCACAAGCCACAACAACCTGAAAGAAGAGCACGCGTGGACGCCTCACTCGTTCCACTCGGTGTGGAACCAGCCGGTCTTGCCGTCTGTCCGCTCGTACGTGTGCGCGCCAAAAAAGTCGCGCTGCGCCTGGATCAAATTGGCCGGCAGGCGCGCGCGGCGGTACGTGTCAAAGTAGCCCAAGCTGGACGAGAAACCCGGCACGCCGATACCCGCATCAACGGCCATCTTGACCACGCTGCGCCAGCCGGCCTGGCGCTCGATCATCTCCGCGGCAAACTGGGGGTCCACCAGCAGGTTTGGCAGCGCCGGGTTGCGGTCGTACGCCTGCTTGATGCGGTCCAAGAACACGGCGCGGATGATGCAGCCGCCCTTCCAGATCTTGGCCAGCGAGCCGAGGTCCAGGTTCCAGCCCTGCTCGACGCCCTTGGCACGGATCAAGTTCATTCCCTGCGCGTAACTGCAGATCTTGGACGCGTACAGGCCCTCGCGCACGGCCTTGATGAGCGCCTTCTTGTCCGCTGGGGCCATTGGTGGGAGCTTGAGGCCCGCGTACACCTGCGACGCGGCCACGCGCTCCTCCTTGAGCCCGCTCAGGTAGCGGCCGTCGAGCGACGACGCGATCGTTGGGGCCGCGACGGAGACCTCGGCAGCCTGCTGCACTGTCCACTTGCCGGTGCCCTTCTGGCCTGTCTTGTCCAGGATCTTGTCGACAAGGGAGCCCGTGCCCCGGTCGTCCTGCTTGGCAAAGATCTTTGCGGTGATCTCAATCAGGAAGCTCTCCAGCTCGCCCTTGTTCCAGTCGGAGAAGACCTGGTGCAGCTCCTCGTTGGTCAGCCCGCCGATGTTCTTGAGGATGTCATAGCTGAGGGTGGTGGAGGGGATGGGGTTGATGTGGGGAGGATAGGGGGCAGGACCAGGCCGATGGCACACGGATCGATGGCATGAGCACAGATCAGGTACGAAGAAATGCGCCATTGAACATAACATTGCAGAGGGACATGCACGGGCCGCCCCATCCCAGAGTCGCCGGAAGCATGCACTGCTCGCCATTATGCTGGTATGTCCCCCAGCACACACCAGTACGTCAATCCACTAGGTAAATAACCAATCCCCTGTGAAGGAGAAGACCAAAGAAAGCGGCGATCGACAGCCCCCCTTGCATAAGCCCCCCCCCCTCTCCCAATCACCCCAACACAATGGTGTCCCCCCTTATGCTTCGGCGATGAACCCCCCTTAGTGGCTGTTATACCCTCCCCACTTACGCCTCGGCGATGAGCTGCATGTCTCCGTACTCGATCCCGTTGTGGATCATCTTGACAAAGTTGCCCGCGCCGCCGTCACCGATGTAGGTCACGCAGGGGCCGTCGTCCACCTGGGCTGCCACCTTCTTGACGACGTCCTCGATCAGCTTGTAGGCCTTGAGAGAGCCACCCGGCATGAGGGAGGGGCCATTGCGCGCGCCTTCCTCGCCACCGGACACACCCATGCCCAGGTACAGCAGGCCCTTGGCCTCGGCCGCCTTCTGCCGCCGCTCGGTGTTCTCGTACCTGGCGGTGAGGGGCGGACGCAAGTTTTCAAACGTTTTTGAGTATCCTAAGATTACCTCAAAACAGTGTTTATAGGAATGCTTGCAAGACGGCGTGGTGGCGATATGGTCGCAAGTCCAAGAGATGGTGCACAATGGCATGGTCTTGACAAAGACGCAGGTGCAAGCAACATGAATGGAGGTATCTCCTACACCCTACACTGTGTTGCGTTAGATAAGCAGCGATGGCATGGAGGCGATGCCGAGAAAAATGTGACAAGGACACCGCATGCGCGTGAGCGTAGCGGGCTGGGATTAGCGGGCTGTGATGTGGCACTAAGCCTAGGGCAAATCCAGGGGAAGAGATACGTCTGTGGCACACGTACGCAAGGGTGGGACACATGGCATCTGTGCACGACATGACTGCAATGGGCGGCTCCAATGGTTACTAGCAAATGGCAAATGCGGCCCCTTTTGATGGGCCAGGAGCAAGCAGACACCCGCAGCTAAACAGGCTGCCTACCAAAAACAGTTCCATGGGCCTGTCACCGTTGCAGGATGGCTGGCACCGCCAATCTGCCTAAGGAGACAGGCGACCTTGTAAAAAATAAAAGCATACATGAGAGCTGCAAACCCCGAGTGCGCCACATGCTGCAACACCCCAGTATACCAGGGTCTACAAACCCCCCTTGTCCTTCCCCCCCAAGCCCCCAACCTCAACCAGTTATCTCCCCCTGGTCCCCTTCTCCCCCTCACCACTCGTTGCCCCCGTCGATGATGCAGTCGCCAGGCTCCATGTGCTCTGACAGCTTGGAGATCGTCTCGTCCACCGGGGCGCCCGCCTTGACCAGGATGATCACGCAGCTGGGAGACAGCAGGGGGGCAAGGGAGGGGCAAGGGGCGGCAAAAGAGGGGCAAGAGGGGTAAAGGAGGAGCACAATGGGTGGGTGGGCGGGTCGGGTGGAGTAAGCGAGGTGAGGTCCTGAGGCCAAAAGGGGAGGCCAGAAGGGGAGGGTGAGATGCTCCGCGGAAAGGGGGGAGACATTGGTGGGGGGAAAGGGGGGAGGGGGCGGGGACAGGTGAAGGCCAGGGCAAGGGACGACGAGGCCAGTTGGGGACACAAAGGGGAGGCGGAACGGGTGAGATATTGGGGGAAATGCTAAGGAAAAGCGGGTAGTAATAAAGGAGGCAAGGCAGGAGCACGGGGGAGAAATGGTGCCACAGCAGTGGAGAGCCGCGGAGGCAGGCGGGAGGAATGCCGCGTCACTTAGCAGTGTAGCAAGCCGCCCCAACACAAGGATGTGCAACGGCGCAGACCGCAGAGAGCCATGCGCCGGGCGTCTACTGGCATGGGCAGCAACAACCCGGGGCATACACGCCAAACAGGCACATACAAGATGGTGGGAGCTGAGGTGATGCAAGGAAGCGAGCAAATATTTCAATGAAGCACGACATTCATACCAAGCAGGGAGACCTGTGGCACTTGCGATTTGGCCTGCTACAGCAGGGGATGGTACTGCAAAGACACTCAGGAGTCAGGGATGAAGGCCTGTCCGCGGCCGTCATGCAGAGCAATGGCAACAGCCATGAGCCACATGAGAGTAGCCAACATGCTGTACCCCTGTTAGCCGCCCCGTCACTGCACCACATCCCATCCACCACATGTGCACGTGATTCCTCACTCAACACGAGCATGGCACAACTCTCTCCGACGTTAAAATGGGTCTCATCCTACGGCTTGGCAAGGCATTGACCTTTCTCGACGCTCCGACAAGCCCCAGGCAGCTTTGACACGCACCATCCGGCTATGCCCACGCATCATCAAGCTACGCCCACGCACCGCGGCTTCTGGATGGACTTGATGAAGTCGCCCACGTTCTCGTATCCGCGCAGCAGCTCGCACTTCTCCTCCTTGGCGCGCTTGACTGTGTCATGCACCTTCTCCACGCTGCGGTTGTAGACGCTGATGGGGTAACCCTTCTCCGCAATGTTCAGCGCCAGGTTCTGGCACACGAAACAACACAAGCAAACACGAGCACGGTGTGTGTATGCATGTGTGCGTTTCCGTGTGAAGAAAGGGGGTGATATGTTCAGTGCCAGGTTTGGTCATGCATGCAACAAACCACAAGCATAACAACAACGGGGTGCTGGGACGCGCTGCGGTGGGAGTGGGGGTAGGTGGGGGGATGTTCAGCGTGAGGTGGTCAAACACGCAAGACAGGGCGAAGCTGTAGGAATTGCAGCGAAAAAAAAAAAGACACAAGCATTCGGAACCAAACACGGGGGGGGGACGGGGGGGGAGGAGGCGATGTTCAGTGCTACGTTCTTGAGCTTGAAAAGGACATAAGAGGAGAGGCCAAGCAACCAGGCGTGCATGAGCAACCAGGGTGGGCACGACGCATGGGGAGCAATGACAGGCAGCAACAGCAGCCACTTCAACAGTAAGCACACATCGCAAGGAAGATAGTTGCCATGAGGCAGTGGCACGCGCCGACCAGACACGACCCTGCCTCCCTGCCTGCCTGACCTCCCTCACTTTCCCTCTTTTCCCAATTCCCACTCCCTCCTTCCTTCCCTCCCTCCTTCCCTCCCTCCCTCCTTCCCTCCCTCCTTCCCTCCCTCCCTCCTTCCCTCACTCCTTCCCTCCCTCCTTCCCTCCCTCCTTCCCTCCCTCCCTCCCTCCCTCCCTCCCTCCTTCCCTCCCTCCTTCCCTCCCTCCTCCCTCCTTCCCTCCCTCCTTCCCTCCCTCCTTCCCTCCCTCCTTCCCTCCCTCCTTCCCTCCCTCCTTCCCTCCCTCCTTCCCTCCCTCCTTCCCTCCCTCCTTCCCTCCCTCCTTCCCTCCCTCCTTCCCTCCCTCCTTCCCTCCCTCCTTCCCTCCCTCCTTCCCTCCCTCCTTCCCTCCCTCCTTCCCTCCCACGTTCCCTCCCTCCTTCCCTCCCTCCCCTCCCTCCCTCCTTCCCTCCCTCCTCCCTCCCTCCTTCCCTCCCTCCTTCCCTCCCTCCTTCCTTCCTTCCCTCCCTCCTTCCCTCCCTCCGTCCTCCCCTCCCTCCCTCCCTCCCTCCTTCCCTCCCTCCTTCCCTCCCTCCTTCCCTCCCTCCTTCCCTCCCTCCTTCCCTCCCTCCTTCCCTCCCTCCTTCCCTCCCTCCTTCCCTCCCTCCTTCCCTCCCTCCTTCCTTCCCTCCCTCCCTCCTTCCCTCCCTCCCTCCCTCCTCCTTCCCTCCTTCCCTCCTTCCCTCCCTCCCTCCCTCCCTCCCTCCCTCCCTCCCTCCCTCCCTCCCTCCCTCCCTCCCTCCCTCCCTCCCTCCCTCCCTCCCTCCTCCCTCCCTCCCTCCCTCCCTCCCTCCCTCCCTCCCTCCCTCCCTCTCCCTGCCCCCCCGCCCCCCTCAATAAGAGAACAAGAAACATTAAAAGTTGCAGGACCGCAGCATACAAGTTGCTTGACGGCAGCATACACAGGGCACTGTTTGAATAGCTACAATATGCGCTGGCATGCAAAAGCAATACACAATGCACGAAAACCTCTGCTCCATAGTCGCACCCACCTGACCCATCACCGCAAGTCCCACCAGGCCGATGCGGGAAAGCCCAACGTCCGCGCCCTTGCTGAAATCGCACACGGGCGGAATCGGAAAAAAAAACATACAACTGTGAGAACGAAGAGGCACATCTATTGTCTTGCTAGCCGCAAAATTCCTTCACGCACGCCCAGCGAACAGTTCCAACGTCAGCGCAGGGGAAGTCGAGCGCCCGTGCGGCTTAAAAAGCAAATAACTTCAAACGCGACGTGATGCACCTGGCGAACTGCTGAGATGGGGCGGCGGCGGAAGACATTGTAGTTCGTCGGAGGGCAACATATGGTGATAGCTGCGTCGACTGAATGGCGACGTTTCCTGCAAAAACCAGAAACAATTTGGGGAAAATTCAAAACGAAATGTCAGCCCACGTAGAAACACGGACGATGCACATACAATAAAATAGGATTCGAAAAGTTGGCATCATATATGTACACTCTAGCATCCGCTTGGATGCCAATGAACGCACCTCCAAGGAAACTGCTACGCAACCGGGCAGAGGCATTCGCCGGGCAAGCGGAAACAACCTTGGTGTTGACATTTGGGCGCGGCTTGGCGGCAATAGAAGGAACAGCTACGCACGCATTCGTGGAGACGGCCAAAGACGACTGGGACACAGCCGTGACAGACATTTTCAGACTGCGTCTCACGGACTGCGATGGCGTCCGGGAACCACGGTGGCGTTCGACTCGTCGAGCCACGCGATGAACTGGCAAAATAGGCACTTTTCGCGCGACTGTGCGAGGCGTGTGGCGGGTGGGCTGGTGCAACCACGAAGCGTCAGGCAGCTGTCCTCTGCAGTTATTCAGCCGCCAAGTTTCTGACAGTCGAAAAGTGCACGGAGGCAAGGTATCTGCCCAGGAGCACACTCATGTGCTGCCCGTGTGTGACACGGAACTACCACAAACAAGTTTGAGCAGTAATTACAACAATTAGATATTTTTTTTACAACTGGAGATGTGGAGATACGGGCACGCTGCGGTTACTCTGTGATGCCCTTTTCGAGGTTTGCCCTGCAGCGCCGAGCCAGCTTTTCACAGAAAGGCTTTTTTTTTTAGCGCATGCGGGATGCCTGCACCTAGTATTCCAGGCGGTCCGCCCGCCCGCCCGGCGGCCAGTTGTTTCGATTTGGAGCGATTTGGTGGGGAATTGACGCCAAACTGAATGTGGCGGTGCGGCCCCGGAGCGGCACCAAATTTGGAAAATGTGGCGGTATGTTGTTGTTGTTGTTGTTGTGTCCCACGCCGCACATGGGCAGCAGAGAATCTATAGTGGCCGAGGGCCGGATATATTTAGTATCGGTGGTACTATCGGATACCGTGGCGGTATGTTGTTGTTGTTGTTGTTGTGTCCCACGCCGCACATGGGCAGAAGAGAATCTATAGTGGCCGAGGGCCGGATATATTTTGTATCGGTGGTACTATCGGGCGGTATGTACCACCGTCGGGCGGTATGTACCACCGTTTTTTTTGTCTTTGCCACAAGTTGGGCGTGCTGTCCTGGTGCTGTTCTACTTTTCTATCACGTAGTTGTACTAGAGAGTACTCTAGAGTACCTACTCGAGAGTCGAGTACCAAAAAAAAACGAGAGATTCGCCCTATTAGCCTTTCACCTGTCACCGCCACACGTGTGCGTGCCCACCTTCATTAGGATTCGCTGATACTCATTTCCCCTCTCACCTCTTTGGTCCATAATTGGCTAATAAAATATACCCATTTCCCCGTTAAAAACGAGAGATTCCGGAGAACCATTTCCGTTTCCGTTTCCGGTTCGTGGGAGAGTACATAAATGGGAGAGAGGAGCATTCTTGAGTCTTGACGGGATTGGACAACAGCTGCTTTTGGCCCGCGGGCCGCGAGCCGCTTTTTAGCTCAAGCTTCCGCCCACGAAAGCAAGATCCTGATTCTGTTCGCTGTTTGGGGTCCTGATTCTGCTCGCTGAAGCTGGGTGCACTGACGCGGCCAGCCGCCAGAACGCGGCATGCAAAAATGTTTTGGAGGCGTACGACATCGTACGACCGTGACCGGAAAACCGGCGCGCGCAATGTATCCCGTCTCACCCTGGTATCACCAAGATTCTCTGGGCATGCAGGGGCATGAACGAAATATATTTTGTTCCCAAAGGTCGGTCCCTGGTCGGTCGTATAAAGGGTTGGGCGTAAAGGGATCACCTTACGTCATTAACGTAATTTCTTGGTTTTCCGTTACGCTTTACGTGGGGACAAATGGCACGTAAGGCCTCGACGCACGTTGGCCCTTTACGTTACTTTTTTGCGTTACGTTACTCGAAAGCAAGTAACGTACAATGGACGTAAACGTGATCAGTGTGGGAATGTCGGCAGATACTTGTGGTGCTAGCGAGCTGTTGTAGGACTGATCATGGTGCCGCGTAGTCGGCGCCTGCTGCGCCATGCGGTGCACGGACAGCACTCAGTCATCGATGGCTTAGTTTTTGCCATCGAATGGTGGAAAATAGCTGGAAAATCCAAGGGAAAATCATACAGCTTTTGTGCAGCTTTGCGTGATTACGTTAAGTTACGTATTTACGTTACTCACGCAAACTTCTACGTCTACGTTACGATCTTAAGTCACGCTTTAGGCTATATTTCGTGTTTACGTTACGTCAACCCCCTAACCCTTGGCTAAGCCCAACCTCAACCTTGGTTCAGAGTTCAGACCAGTGTTGGGCGTAAATGATTTACGTTACTGTAATATGTCGACACGTAACCCATGGGTGCAGAGATTGGCAGTAAGATATGAAGTGCTGTGGCACGACTCACGCTGACTTGTTCTGAATCCTCAGGAAGTTCGCGCCAAGAAAAGAGATCGGTACAAGTGCGGTTAGCCAAGATCCAGCCCTCGGTAACCAATTTGGTTACCCTCGATGATTCCTAGTTAAGAATACTACAACTACCATCCAGCCACAGACCACGTTGCAGGCGCGGGATGGCCGGCGTGTCAGTGACCAGTGAGGAAAGAGCCACCGTGCGTGCATTCGACCGCCTGCCTGCACGACTGCACGATCGCAACAGATCGCACTGTCCGCGCTCTCTCATGTCCGTGTCATTTATCCTGCAGACTCGCCCAGGGCAATTGACGCGTCGAAAATCAGTTGCGACACTCATCAGCTGTCGTTGCCTGCGTCATTTCCATTTGCGCATTTTCCTCTTCAGTCCACTGACCCAATTCCATCACACACTACTGTAACGAGCCAGCTTCGCAATCCTCGCGAGGCTTAAAATGCCGAGTCCAGTTGACAAAGGAGTGAAGAACACATGGCATGAAGACGAGAATTGGAAGCTAAGAATAAGGTAAGCTGCACGAAACGGAGAAAATCTTATGGATACGAGCTTCGTGTGTGTGTTGCTCGTTTTCTTCATCTCCGTTGTGAGATCACATGAAGCTTTGTGCTATCTACCGGGCGATCCCGCATTAGCGGTCGTGAGAGGTGTACTAGTTGATGTTTAACAATGTCGCATTTTCTTGCCCCCCCCATCTCCCCGTACCAGACAGGAGATGAGCTCCTACAAGCAATACGACGAAAAATGGGGTACCGGCAACGCACTGCAGAACCTGACAAACAACACGCTCTCGCCACCTCGCGCGGTACGTACCACTGTTGTCCTCGTTCATGCATGTCAGTTTTTCACCGCATCTTGTTGCTGCATTCGCTAACGTGCATGTCGGCATCCTCTACATGCACGGCCACCCGATGGATCGCCTTCTGCCCGGTTTTTCGCACTGAACTTGTGATGGCCTTCTCTGCTGGTGCTTTCCTGTTTATGCATGCAACAGAGGAAAGGAAGCGGGGTTCTAGCGAAGTACTACGCGGGCGGCACGTGGTCATTGCGTGAGAAAGTCAGCCATGACCCCGACGGCAAGCGCACGTGCGACGAAAGCCCAAAGAAAACGGTGTCCTTGGACGACCAGCTGGGCGCAGAACTATATAAAACCACCAACCGGGGAAGCTTTGCAGATCCCTCCAAGGCTAACCTAGAAATTGTAGGTATCTACTGCCCCTTGGTCGTGTATGTGTTGTGCGTTGTACAATATATGCTGCTGCATGCATCTTAAAGTAGTGCTTGTGTTGAACGGTTACCGGGGCTAGCTCACTGGTGTCGTTTTGCCCATCATCATTACTTGGCAATTTGCCCACCCATGCTAAACTGCTATCCTCAGGCATCGCCTCTCCCATCCTGGCTCCAATTTTTCTCCCTCATTCTCAGCCATTCTTCCTGAAACCCATTTTGTGTGAGAATAGGCCGATGAGAGCACATACTCTATGCGGTACCAGAAACAGGATGCGACGCGGCAGGACACGATGGTCATTTGTAGCAGTGGTATAGTGTAGTGCAGCTTGGCCGGCAGATATTGCTTATTTGCAGGTCTTGTCACCGCTACTAGATTCTGCTGCTGTTCTAGGCGTCTTAACAGCGCCATATTGGTGCCTAGTTTGTATTGCAGAGGCTGAGTATACCACTTGGGTCGTATCATGTGAAAGGTTTCACATTGGTTCGTACTGCCGGGGCAAGTCGCCAGACCTGTTACGCAAATTAGCAGGGGGCTTAGCTTGCTTAGCTTGCAGCTCCAAGGTATGGGGTGACTGACATGATCGAAATCAGCTAAGCCCTTGCAGAATAGATCTGCTGGACGCCCCCATCTGCATCACAAGGGAGGATGCGGCGTAGTCCCTGACCATATGTTCATTTACTTAATAAATCATTAGGACGATGCCTCCACACTAGCTGTGCCGCCGGGGCACCCAGGTCAAGGCAGAGAATCACTAACTTGGTAGCGGTTAGCGTGGACTGACTTTTTTTTTAGTTAAACCGTCTAGGTCTCGTTCTGAATGTTAGCCAGCGATAATTTTCACGTGCAAGGCTACACATTTCCACCTCCATTCATTTCCGTCATCCTGAGCGACTCACAAATGCGGATAAGATAACAGCAGGCTCGAGCTACCATGGTCCGGATTCTTCCATATTTCTAGCCTGCGCTGGTTGTCTTATTGATAATTGCTTGGGTAGTGCCCCTGCCTCCAAACTACTCTGCCGTGCTGTGCTCACTATCTCTAAGTCCCATCCCGGTTTGGCGTGTGGCTCCATTGCTTGTGCTGCGGTTGTCCCATTGACCCACCCACAGTTCGGCGTGGCTGACTTTGGCCGCAAGAAAATGACGCTATTGCCGGTTTGACGGGGCACGTCAAAACGTAGACTTCGGGTGGTGACCGGTGACCATCCCAGCACGGCAGCGCATTTTTCATGAGAGCTTTCTGGTCCAGTGCTGCAAAACCCGTGCGTTTTTTGATTGTCTGATAGAATAGCTGGCATAGTGTAACAATTGTCTATTCGGCTGGCTGGTATGTTTGTACAGTGTGCATGATGTGTTATTAGATCGCAGCGGCTACAAGCACCTCTATGGTGTTCATGTTGTGTTGGGAGGCAGTTTGAAAAATTTCCTGCTGGCAGCTGTCGGCTTCTGGTTCAATGCCATCCTTGATGAGCAAGACCTGTCCCATGGGTAGCCCTGTGAGGGAGGACCGACTATATAGTAGTAGATAGCTTTTAACTTATGTGTCTGGAGATTAGCTCTGAGCATGGCGAACACATGGGCAGTGTTTCGGTCAGTGGCGTTTGCTCGCCAAATGTGGCGGTGTAGCGCCGTTTCAGCCAATTGTGGCGATATCACCCCCAAATTAAATTAAATTAAATTAAATTAAATTAAATTAAATTAAATTAAATTAACCCGTGTTTTTTTAATTAGAACGCGATATATCGCATTGTAAGCTTTTTTTAGAACGCGTATAGCACCTAAGGAAAATTTTTTTTCATGGTCATGTATATACTTTCCTGAAAGCCCATAAATCAAAGGATTTTTTGAGCTACTCAGACCTACAAAATGCTTATTCATTAGAGAGATACACTGGTTTGAATACAGGGGGGTCTGACCATGACCGCGATTTCTTGACCCTAGGTCACAAGTCATGTGCTTATTCACAAATGGTTCATGAAAAAAATCTGGCTTCTTGCACGAGCTATGGGCAACATATGCAGGCTCTGTGAAACAAAACTCAGGCCCATTGGGCCACTGGAGCTATTTTTCATTAGCATCACAATTACAACGCAGTACAACGCAGTGGGAAAAATGAGAGCCCTTCACAACATGACGCAACGACATGAGCCCCATAAACGGGGCCATAGTGAGCTTGGAGGGTCAAAACGTTGAAAATAGGTGTTGTATAAGTTATACAGCATCAAACATGCATCAAACATCATGACTGGATGACCTAATATGACTGAATCAGGCAGCCATAGCCAAAGCATCATCCACTCTCACAACGTGTTGAGCACATGCCTAGTGGGAACGGAGGTGCTGGGTTTTCATTCCATAACGCGTGCACTACTGAAAGAAAGAGGCACGTGTAATGCAAGGCTTGGATAGGTTGAGTGATCCATGAGCTTACATGCAGGCAAAGATGACGCTGGAATGCATGCTAGGAAATGGTGGCAAGATGCTAACAACACATGATTATACACCATGATTATGGGCACCTAGCTGGTCTTCTTGCACAATCAACGCAGTATAAACCATCAACATCCAATCCTCACGATATATGCACGGCTTGACGACGTATACATCACCTAAATACTGCACAACTGCAACCTGCTATGGCTGACTTGCAAGCAACGTCGAGTAGGATGGCGGTCTTAGAGAGGCTGGGCAGAGGTCGGTAGAAATAAGTGGAAAACTGGCAGAAACTAGGTAGAAACACGATATACTTACGCCTGCAAGCACTATTGAGCCGGTGGCAGAGGCCATTTCCAGGAAAATACAGCATACCGTAGCAATAGCCACGGTCACGCCTTACGCTATTTGCAGGCACCATCATGCCCGGAGCTACCCAATAAAAGTCTGCACAATTCTCGGTTTAGCCGAGAGTCCGGACGTTCGGAATGAATAAACATGTGTTAAGAAGTCGAAACACCATGGAAATACCAAGCATGGTGCCGCAGCAGACCCGAGTCTTGACGTAATAATATGTATGCCGGTTTCCAGGGTTTCCGCATGAAAGTTGGGTGAGAAACTGGAAAAAACTACGTTTCCTTTGCCCCAGTACCTCAACAAACTCGTAGAAACCTAATTATCAACCTTTGAACGCATCATCATGGTCGTGCCACCCAACAGCCACTGAAATTCGCGCGAAAACTGGCGAGATCTACCTGCCGCCATCGCCGTCGTCTTCACCTTCGTCCCGCGAAAATGCCTGATTTCAGTGGTACATATTTGTTTGCAGCTGTCACAAAAAAAATACCAAAAATACCAGGATTTTTTCTTGAATTCTATGAGATGTTTCTGACCTATCTTGAAAGTTTCAGACCAAAAATCGCATGTTTAATTTAGGTTTGCCACGTGTCAGATTACAACGCGATACATCGCGTTCTAACCCTACAACGCGATGTATCGCGTTGTAAAAAAACACGGGTTAAATTAAATTAAATTAAATTAAATTAAATTAAATTAAATTAAATTAAACTATAACATGACTCCGTTGGGAGATCATGTAGCACATATTCCCGTGGATGGATGGAGGGGGGACAAAGCCGCGAAACCGAGCTAATCTAACTCTAAGCTAATCTAATCTAGAAAACCCTACCTATTCTACTCAGCAAAGCGCCCCTTCCGCTTGGGGGGAGGGGGCTTGCCCACAGGGGCGGGCGTATGAGCCTGGACAATGGTCTTCCACCTCTTCTTGTCCTGCATACAGTAGCAGTCCAAGCAAGAGAGAGGGAGTGAATGCGAAGTTCAAACTGCGCTGGGACCACTAGGTCAGCCATCAACTGCTGTGGGTAGGTCATGACATGTTTGCCTACCTTCTTAGGAATGTCCTTGGGGCCAGGCCAGGTCAGGATATGTCGCCCTGGCTGGCCAAGCCGCTGGGGGCCGGCCAGACCGAGGTCGGTGTCTACCTGGCTGGTGCGAGCAAGATGTCCGGCTACGAATGCTATCCTACGCTGTCTAATCTCGTCCGAAATGCGCACTACAATACGCTTCCGCGGACACCTTTTTCAGCGGGGAAAGTGCCCCCGGGCTTCCGGGGCAAATTCAGCAAGCGCTGCGGAACTTAGATACTAAAATTTCGTTTTTGGTTCGTACCGTACAGCCAATCATTTTGCGCCCGGATCAAATTGTGATCTGGGCATGCACTGAACACAAAAATTTCAGCGGAACGTACGAAACACCAACGCAACTACAGAAAATTTTCAGTGACGAAACTGTAGTACCGTGTACCAAGCAAAATTTAGTAGGACTTCGCTAAATTCACGTTCGGAATTTTTCCCCGCAAGATTCCCCCGCAAGATTCCCCCGCACGATTCCCCCCGCTAGGTTCAGGCTCCAGTCGATGCTCGCCAAATGGCGCAAAAAAATCTAAACATATGTTAAAATCAACGGTGCGAATCCTCGTTACCGCTCGGGTAACATTCTCACTCATTTCGCGTCTCCTACGAACCGTATTGTAGTCGGCGAGGCATGCCCTGGTACAAAGATTCTAAACGGACCTATGCGTGGAAAACCCTACATTCAGGGCCTGACGGAGCATCCTGGCTACCGTGCCGTTTAGCTTAATTGGCCGCCAGCGTGTCCGTGAGCGTCCATGCCTCGGCGCCATACGTTAGCACCGTGAGGACCAGGACCTTGAGGAGCATGCGCTTGCGGTGCTTGCCGAGGACCTTCGAGTGCCAGTAGGTTTTGAGCGAATTAACGATGCCGAGCCCAGCTAGGCCAGGCCGATGCGGGTGTCCACATCGGCACCCCCAAATGACAGTTCAAGATGCCACAAAGTGGCGGGGCTGTGCTACTTAGCGGAACTTTGCTGGTCGCCATATAATGGCCGTGTTGAATCCAAAGCTACTACCTAGTGACGCGCCACACTTAATTGCCCGTGTCAACATGAGTTTCAGCCGGCTCTCCACCTTCAGTCTCCCTAAATTGAATTAAATTAAATTATATTATATTATATTATATTATATTATATTATATTATATTATATTATATTATATTATATTATATTATATTATATTATATTATATAACATGACTCCGCTGGGAGATCATGTAGCACGTACTCCCTTGCTGGATGGCTGGAGGTGGGCGAAGCCGCGAAACCGAACTAAGCTAATATAGAAAACCCTAACTACTCTACTCAGCAAAGCGCCCCTTCCTTTCAGGGGGATCGAGGGGGCTTGCCCACACGCCGGGGCCAGCGTGTGAGCCTGTACAATCCTCTTCCACCTCTTCTTGTTCTGCATAGCAGTCCAAGCAAGAGAGAGGGAGTGAGTGCGGTGTTCTTGAAAACGTACGTAGCTGGGCACACTAGGTCGGCCAGCAACTGCTGTGTACCGTAGTGGTCAAAATCACTTTGCGACAAACCTACTTTGCGACCCAAAAACAGGGTGAAATTTATAGTTTGCGACCCAAAATGAAGGCAAAGTTTTAGGTTTGCGAGCCCATCGACTTGTTTATGGTCAGTGGCAGGTACTCGATGTTGTAAATTTATAGGCTGCCTGCTGGCCTGCCGGCCTCCCCGCTCTTCTGCCATCGTGCCAAGACAATGACGTGCATGGCTGCACAAGCCTTTGGCTTTCGCATGACAAGTGACAAAAGGTGCGAAAGTTTTGCGGGCGCCACGCGTTCGTTCTACCTCATGTCTGCCGGCGTGCGGCACGGCGCAGGCGCGACGCGGTATAAGTTTTGAACTTTGCGACCCAAAATGAAGCCCATGAAAAGTAGTTTGCGAGGTCGATTCGCAAAGAGGTTTGTCGCAAAGTGATTTTGACCACTACGGTACACCTACCCACGTGAGTTTGTAAAGGAGGCTGGAGTCTGGTTTACGCTGGTTACGCAGACTTCCCGCCTGGATACGCCGCACGCCCGGCAGTCCACGGCCTGCTTGGAGTAGCTCGCAACCAGGCGCGGCGGCGATCCCCGGTCTGATTCTGATCCGGGGGTGAGTTAATAACTTGGCTTTCTAAACCTTTCACCTATCACACTACCGGGCGTCCCCAACATCTACTGCTCCAATTTTGGTACTTTTGAAATTCCATGCCTGGAGCGCAAAGTTTGCAATATATGTGCCGTTTGTAGCTCTAGCTCTATAATAACCTGACCAACCCCGCATTCCTCAAAGTACTTAGCACTTGTTGCCTATTCTCATTATGCGAATCACATGATTAGGATGTGCTTCATGATTGCTATTGCTCGAGATTCAATTAAGAATGATTGACATCAATAAATGATGAACCAAATAAACCAAATTAGGCCACTTGACAAGTTCATGATCCATTTAAATTGTACAATTAAGCGATTAATTAATTCATAAATCATACATTACATGGGATACCCCCGTCGACGAGCTAGTGGTACGTACAATGAAACATTTGAGTTTGTAACATGTCTCCATGGATATATACATGTATGCTGGACCTCGCGCATCTCAGCCCTCTAAGAAATGTTATTTGAACTCAGGTCTAGATCTAAATATATACATGATCTGGATAATATTATACACTTCCTTAAAAGAGCATGAATCGAGCTTTACAATTCAGGACAAGGAACTCGTTTGCAAATCACGGCTGAAAGGCAAGTGCTCACAACGAAGCACGTGCTCTCAAGGCTGTCCACCTCGTCCAACCAAGCCCGGGCGAGCTGGCCTACTCAACAGGTCTCTTCTTGGCCAAGTTCGTGAGCCGTTTCTCGACGTCTGTCGGAATGGTCAAGATGGCCTGGCGATTGTTAGCTGGGTTGACAACAATGGTGTGTTCGAACCCCGCGTCCATGCACAGGTAGCAATTGACCAAGTTTGGCTGTTCAGCTTGCGCATCGGCGTCCATTTTGAACATCGTCGCCATACCCGGAAATCTGTCCCAGTAGCGCACCCCCACCACCCATTGTCCCTTACGGAACAACTCCCTATCGACCTTGCCGTTTCTGTCGGCCACTCGCCTCACGAAAGTAGCGGCCACCTGATAAGGCTCCTGCAAGACTTCCGCTAGCCAATATGGATGATCTGGATCGTGGGACTCATCACCAGAGTAGGACTCGACGGCAAAAATGTCTCGCAGCTTCAGTCTCCTTCCCATCATCGTCCTCTCTGCCTGTAGTCTGTTCAGTCGCGTCCCTGCGTGCCCCCCTTGTCCGTTTGGGTTCCTTTGCACTGGCTCCCCCAGTTTGTGGAGCTTCATCCGAGCACCTCCCACATTCCAGCCGTCCATGTCGGTCCACTCCTTTCGACAATCCCACCACCTTTCCTCGGCGCACGCACCGCCACAATAGCAGGAATACTGGCGCAGCATTAAGCGCGTCACATTCGACTTGTCCATGCGCCACCAGTGCGCCTTCTTCACTCCTTTGATTTCGCCGCGCCCTGGGCTGTAAGGAAGCACCTGCGCGTCGAAGACAAGATTTGCACAAGGGAAAGTTGAAGTTACGAGACCATCGAGCTAGTTGTGTTTTATTAAGCACTCCTGATCGCCAGGACTCCAAGAACGCCCTAGAAACGACGGCCGGCGTAACTATTCCCTGAACGAGGACTGTACACTTAATTACCTCGGGGAACTCGAAGAAGTTACGCCTGGTCGTTGTGGTCCCGCCCACCGCCCCCGACGCCAGATTCTCCACCAACTGGGCGGCCGTCTGTTTGTCCTGGTTCTCTTCCCTGATGTGCCACCTCCTCAACATGCACTTCACAGTCCCACCAGCTCCATCCACCTCCCCCTTTCCGTGCTGCTCCCCAAAGTAATTCCACTCAAATGACTCCAGGTGCGGATCCTCCGTCAGCAGCCGGGCCACTTCCGCGATCACATTCCTTGACTTGAACTGCATGGAGCAATTGTCCGACCACCCAATGAAGCGCTTCACCTCTACCCCTTCTGACCGTAGTGTCGCCAGGATTTTGAGGATAGCAAAACGGAGGGCCCGCCCGTCCCTTTTCATTCCGCCCTGTCCGATGAAGTGAAACTCCCTTCTCACGACCTTTCCCGACGCTGGATCCAAGTAGCGCACGATCCAGGGCATAAGGACGAATGTGACTGGATGCCAATACTGTGCTTGGAGATTGTGATAGGTGTAAGACTGGTAGTTCTCGGCGTAATCTGTGTGGCATACAAGGTCCCCCACCCGCATCCTTGAGAGACATTCCTTGGAGGCGTCCGCTTGCCACCACGCGTTGAAGCAATGCTGGATGAAGTCCGGCCACTTGTCCACAATTGCCTCCTTTAGCTCCGTTGGTGTGGACTTGACGTCGACTTGCGTCAATCGCTGCCCACCAGCCTTTGCGATCTCGTCACAGTCGTCCTGCATATGCGCAGTGTGCACATACAGAAAAGACATCAACTTCGACCCACCAATGACCTGTAGAAAGAAAAAAGACAGGACCTCAGGAAAAATTGAAAAAGAAACGCCTTGGGGCGCAACCACTCCACTAAAAATTACCTCTGGCCCAAGAACTTCAGGAAACATTGCAAAAGAAACGCCTTGGGGCGCAACCACTCCACTAAAAATTACCTCTGGCCCAAGAACCGCACCCGGCGGCACATCCTGCATCTCGTATCTGGTCCATGAAATCAGGTGGTTGGAAGCCTCCTCCCGTTCGCATAACATGAAGTTCCGAATTCCACACTTGGGAGCCAGGCAAGTGCCCAACACACAAGCCTTACGCCGGATCGAGCAAACCCCCAACTCCTCGCCCAGGTCATGATCGGGCACCCCTTCCTCGTCGTCCAGCACCCTCCCATGCATGGGCAGATCCTCAAGTTCGCCCTGAAAAGGCTGAACCTGCGGCCGCGACGACCCCACAGACGACCTCGAACCTCCCCCCTCCCTCATCCCCTCCACCTCACAAGTAAACTTGTTCACCCACTCTGTCGTGTGAGTGGCTTTGAAAATGGAACATGTGGGCACGGACGACCCCACGTCGAGCTGGCTACCATGATCGCACGCGTGGCATTCAGGTCCGCACTCGCATCTGGCATGAAAAGTTGCACGAAATTTGGCCAACCCCCCAACCATGGACTGCATGGTAGTGTGGTGCTGGCATGCGCACAAGTTCCGCATTTTCCACCGCCCCTTGACGCATGCGGGCATATGCTTGCAAAAAGTAGTGTATCCCACATGAACTGTGCTCTTCTGATTCGTGCGTAGCATTGACATCCCTGCCTCCGTCTCCAAAATCACCTGATTTCCCCCCCTCACACCCTCCTCTCCCTCCCCCCCCCCCCCTCCCTACTGTCCATCCGCCGCGGTGGCTTCAACTCCGGATGGCGGGAAATGAACACTTCGTAAATCTTCGACTTGGAGACAGTATAGTAGCGCGCACCCTCCGAAAACGCTAGTGTATGTTTGTAATCCTTTCTGGTCCATTCACAATGAACATCCTTCATGTTCGGAGACGCCCGCGTCAAGTTATCATCCCTCCAGCACGCTTGTATCAGGGCAATGACTTCCGTCGGAAGCTCGTCTTTCCTCCTCCTCCTCTCTGGCGCACTCATCAAAAGGTCGTCCTCCCCTTCTTCCATTCCATCCCTGTGACCCCGAACAGTTGCGACAAAGCGCCTGTCAATCCCGAACGCGCGCTCCACAATCCTGTCCGGGACGCCCTCCATTGCCTTCGTAACAAGTCCACACAAGGCCCACCTAAGCCCACGATCCTTCTCAGATGTTCCCAAGTCGCCAAAAGCCTTCTTGATGTTATCCCGAAGAGATTCCGCCCAATTTTCAGGAAGCCCGCCGTCACAGTTCTTCCTCTTCTTAATGCCGTTGCTCTCCGCCACCATGGCATTTAGTCTTGAAGCTGCGCAAGACAGAACCTCCGCGCTCATCTCTGGCGTCCTGTGGTTGTTTGCTTTCACGCGTTCCGCCATGATAGGAAAGATGTCATTGGCAATTTTGTACCCCTTGTTCTCGATGTACTTGTCGCTCCAGAGACCGCGAAGTGCAGGCTCCCGGTCGTCATTGGACAAGGGACGCGAACCGTCGGAAACGGCCCCCCGCCCCGATCGCGCCATCAGACTTTGGTCAGACGGCAGCTGATTTTTTTCGCCTCTTAATCCCGCGGCACCGAAAGCCCTGAGGATGAGTAATGATAAATAATCACCATTAAAGACACGACGAAAACGATGGGCATCAAACAAGAACGACAAGCGTCATTAATAACGCCGGCCGGCGCAACTGGATACATGTAAACCATACAAAAGTGATTTTATGAAACACATACAGTTTGTCATTAATAACGACGGCCGGCGTAACTCGGGCGCAATTAAAAACCATTAAGAAGCAACTCAGGATATGCAGGCAGAAATCCTTCAGGTGTAAAAAAGATGTACAAACACACTTTTGGTAATGGGGCCTGATTGCGCAACTGCAAGATACCATTGGAAACGCCGGCCGGCGCAACTGGATGCATGTACATAAACCATACAAAAGTGATTTGCACAAAACCCCTACAATTTGTCATGAGTAACGACGGCCGGCGTAACTCGGTTGCATTTGAAAACCACAAAGAAGCAACTCAGGTAGTGAAGGCGGAAATCCCAGAGGTGATAAAATGTTTACCAACACAAAATGTTGATAAGCGTGCAAGCTTTTGCAAGTGCGCGCAAGATACCATTGGAAACGCCGGCCGGCGCAACTGGAACACCAAAACAAAAAACTTGATTTGCACGAAACCCATTCAGTTCGTCATGGATAACGACGGCCGGCGCAACTTCATGGCACTCACCACTTTCACCAAATGCCATGTCGCCATTATATTGAGGAAAGCGAAGTATGCCCACTTGAAGCTGTGGTCTGCAGAACATTGACACAAAATATGCATGGTATTTCAAGCAATGAATGCTATGTGTCAGGCATCAATGTCTTTATTGTATCCAAATGTGGTTAGGACGGAGGTTTACATTGGTTGCTATTTTAAGACAATGGCGTATAACCAAACATTGCACACACTCAAGAGTGTACTTATGCTGAACTGGAAAGGAACATTAAACCCCAATAAGGTAGATATTTTTCTTTTACATTTTAATTTTTTATATACTACTTTATATAATATTATATTATATTATATTATATTATGCTATATTATGTTATATGAAATAACATTAAAATTAACATAAAATTAAAATTATATATTAATTATAGTATATTATATAATTTATATTATATATTATATTCACGATGCTCTGTGTATTAATGACATATCAGACACACCTACATCACATCGCCTTGATGTTTCCGTTGTATGGGTCCGGTCGGGCGTTGGTAGCTGGTCGACAACAATTCTACATTTCCTAAAAAAAAATGCGACCGTGCCTACATTCGAAGGCGCGCTGTGGCTGACCTGAACTATCGGTGAACACCTCGGCGTCACTTGACCGGCCTAGGTTGACATTTCGGCAGAGTAACGCTGCTTAAAGGATCCTTGCGTAGTTCGCGCGATTTGGCTCTTTATATATGTTTTTGGAGACGACGAGCAAGCATCCGATTGGTCAGCCAATTCCTGTCCAGTCCTCGGACAGTGTCCAATCCGGTGCTTGGGATCCAGAAAACGTGCTCGAGCCTGGCCACTCTGTCGCGGGCGCCGCGCTAGTGGCGTCGCGCCCAAACCTGACCAGGCCATAGGAAAGGGCGGGGGCGAATGCAAGAATTATTGTTATATCCTGACCTGTCCTGGGGAAGGTCCGGGGCGAATGCAAGAATTAATATACCTGCGTATGCAACCAACACGGCCGATCCACATACATAATCCGACTGAGCTGGACGGTACGGACCAAATTTCGGTGCAAATTGAGGCCCAAAAGCTATGTCGGCATGGTGCGCGCACCCCTTGCGGTAGGGGCCATGGCGACTGCCTTTAGACGAAACGTGACAAATCTGGCACGCGGAAAGCAGAAATGCTCGATTGTTGGAGAAAATTAGTTACTGATTCTAATTTATGGCGGGATGGTTGCGATCTATAATGTCGCGGGCTTTTTTTCTTTGCCATCGGCAGGGGGGGTCCGGCCTGAATTTCTGTCGGGATGAATAAAGTATATTGGATGCCTGCCGGGTTGATTGTCGATTGTTGCCAGTTTTGATGGTCGTAAGGAAAGCTAGTTTAATGATGTTTCTAAAGCCGTAAAAATTCCCGCTGCTATCTTTACCTTTCCCGTCATTTTGCGGTAAGATAACATTAGCCCTGCGCGATGCGTACTGCCCAACCACTCCATGAAAGGGTGGACTTTCTTGTGCGCCTGGGCACGAATAAATGCCCGTTATGGTACGTTCTTGTGTTAAACGTCTTAAGCTTGCGTTTTCCTGCTTTCTTACCTCGTTGAGCGTAAGCTTTTTGCCTTCTTTCCGGCCAGATGCAGCCAGAAAGTTGCGGGTCCTGGCGCTGCATCGCTGGATTCCTGGGTGTCTTTTAGCTAGTTAATCGTCTGTGACGTGGCTGGCTTTCTGCAGCGCGTGGCCCGCAACCTGTCGGGAAGGTGTAATGCTTTTATTTCCATGCTTCTCTGAAATTTCTTTTGCTTTATAGACAGTTGTGTTCGAGGAAATTCACGCGGTCTTCCTAAGCAGCGGCATCATTTTCCCCAGACACTGACGAGCTGGCACCTGTCTCCTAAAGAGAGCGGCTCGTGCTTGTTAGAAAGGAGGCAGTGTGCATTTTGCGGGACACAATGCTTTGGTGGCACATGCGTCAGGTAGGCTGTTCCAATGGTCTCTTCACCTTTCCCACTGAGTAAATGTTAGCATTTGTCATGCTAACCAGAGCAGCTAGCCACAGGTTGGCTGGATAAAAAGTCAGCTTATTTTCTCTTTATATACTGCGTGTGTGGTCCTCCACGTGTCCGGCTTGTTGGGCATTTTGGAAGAGGGTTTATAATGTGTTGTTGGGTGGAACAACTTGGTTGTTGGCACAAAATCACACATTATTAGCCTGAGATAGGCATGACATATGCTGCTCAGGCGTGTCGTCCTACCAGCCTTGTTGTTAAGGGTAGACTCACAAGGCTGGCTGTGCCGATGGAGGGGTGGGGCGTGCTAGCCCCCCCCACACCCACGCATGCATGCTAGCCCACCCCCACACCCACGCATGCATGCTAGCCCCGGCCCCGGCCCCCCCACACCCACGCATGCATGCTAGCCCCCCCCACACCCACGCATGCATGCTAGCCCACACTCACACCCACGCATGCATGCTAGCCCACCCCCACACCCACGCATGCATGCTAGCCCCCCCACACACCCACGCATGCATGCCAGCCCCCCCACACACCCACGCATGCATGACCGCCCCCCCCACACCCACGCATGCATGCTAGCCCACCCCCACACCCACGCATGCATGCTAGCCCCCCCACACACCCACGCATGGATGCCAGCCCCCACACACACCCACGCATGCATGACAGCCCCCCCACACACCCACGCATGCATGCTAGCCCCCCACACACACCCACGCATGCATGCCAGCCCCCATACACACCCACGCATGCATGCCAGCCCCCCCCCACACTTACGCATGCATGCTAGCCCCCCACACACACCCACGCATGCATGCCAGCCCCCCCCACACCCACGCATGCATGCCAGCCCCCCCCACACTTACGCATGCATGCTAGCCCCCCACACACACCCACGCATGCATGCCAGCCCCCCCCACACCCACGCATGCAGGCTAGCCCAACCCCACACCCACGCATGCATGCCAGCCCACCCCCACACCCACACGTGCATGCCAGCCCACCCCCACACCCACGCATGCATGCCAGCCCACCCCCACACCCACGCGTGCATGCCAGCCCACCCCTAGCTTGAGCGTGCTTGTAAAGTTTTTGCATGGTTTATTAAAATGAGTGGAATATGTATTTATTGCATTAAATGTTAATTTTATTGATCATGAATGAAAATGGTCAACATTGCCGAAGTGCCCCTAAATTGCTCAATATTGTGTGCTCAAGAATTCAATGAGGATTGTCATCATGGAAACCCGCACAAATTCACGATTCCGGGCATGCATGTGAAAGTATCAAGAACAATTTTCAATTAAGAATGGTATCTCATTGTTCCATGAATCAATATGACTCCATGTACGTAGACAAGCCATGATGACCCCATGGGAGCCTGAATCCTCATCATTAAATACATAAATGCCACCCATGTACGTAGACGGGCCATGATGACACCAATGGAGCCTGAATCCTCATCATTAATTACATAAATGCCAACCATGTACATAGACAAGCCATGATGACACCATGGGAGCCTGAATCCTCATCATTAATTACATAAATGCCAACCATGTACGTAGGCCAGCCATGATGACACTATGGGAGCCTGAATCCTCATCATTAATTTCATACATGCCAACAACACGTAGACGGGCCATAATGACACCACGGGAGCCTGAATCCTCATCATTTTTTTTGAGACATCCATGTACGTAGGCCAGCCATGATGACACCATGGGAGCCTGAATCCTCACATTTTTTTTCTGAGACATCCATGTACGTAGGCCAGCCATGATGACACCATGGGAGCCTGAATCCTCATCATTTACTACATGACATCCATGTACGTAGACAGCCATGATGACACCATGGGAGCCTGAATCCTCATCATTAATTACATACATGCCATCCATGTACGTAGACGGGCCATGATGACACCATGGGAGCCTGAATCCTCATCATTTTTTTTGACATCCATGTACGTAGGCCAGCCATGATGACACCATGGGAGCCTGAATCCTCGTCATTTTTTTTTCTTTGACATCCATATACGTAGACGGGCCATGATGACACCATGGAGCCTGAATCCTCATCATTAATTACATACATGCCATCCATGTACGTAGACGGGCCATGATGACACCATGGGAGCCTGAATCCTCATCATTTACTATTCCTTGACATCCATGTACGTAGGCCAGCCATGAGACATTATGGGAGCCTGAATCCTCCTCGTTAATTACATAAATGCCAACCATGTACGTAGACAAGCCATGATGACACCATGGGAGCCTGAATCCTCATCATTTACTATTCCTTGACATCCATGTACGTAGACGGGCCATGATGACACCATGGGAGCCTGAATCCTCATCATTAATTACATGGATGGCATTTATGTATTTAATGATGAGGATTCAGGCTCCCATGGTGTCTCCATGGCTGGCCTACGTACATGGATGTCAAGGAATAGTAAATGATGAGGATTCAGGCTCCCATGGTGTCATCATGGCCTGTCTACGTACATGGATGGCATGTATGTAATTAATGATGAGGATTCAGGCTCCCATGGTGTCATCATGGCTTGTCTACGTACATGGTTGGCATTTATGTAATTAATGAGGAGGATTCAGGCTCCCATGGTGTCATCATGGCTTGTCTACGTACATGGTTGGCATTTATGTAATTAATGATGAGGATTCAGGCTCCCATGGTGTCTCCATGGCTGGCCTACGTACATGGATGTCAAGGAATAGTAAATGAGGAGGATTCAGGCTCCCATGGTGTCATCATGGCCCGTGTACGTACATGGATGGCATGTATGTAATTAATGAGGAGGATTCAGGCTCCCATGGTGTCATCATGGCTGGCCTACGTACATGGATGTCAAAGAAAAAGAAATGATGAGGATTCAGGCTCCCATGGTGTCATCATGGCTGGCCTACGTACATGGATGTCTCATAAAATAAATGATGAGGATTCAGGCTCCCATGGTGTCATCATGGCTTGTCTACCTACATTGTTGGCATGTATGTAATTAATGATGAGGATTCAGGCTCCCATGGTGTCATCATGGCCCGTCTACGTATATGGATGTCAAAAAAAAAATGACGAGGATTCAGGCTCCCATGGTGTCATCATGGCTGGCCTACGTACATGGATGTCTCATAAAAAAAATGATGAGGATTCAGGCTCCCATGGTGTCTCCATGGCTGGCCTACGTACATGGATGTCAAGGAATAGTAAATGATGAGGATTCAGGCTCCCATGGTGTCATCATGGCCCGTGTACGTACATGGATGGCATGTATGTAATTAATGATGAGGATTCAGGCTCCCATGGTGTCATCATGGCCCGTCTACGTACATGGATGTCAAAGAAAAAAAAATGATGAGGATTCAGGCTCCCATGGTGTCATCATGGCTGGCCTACGTACATGGATGTTTCATAAAAAAAATGATGAGGATTCAGGCTCCCATGGTGTCATCATGGCCCGTCTACGTACATGGTTGGCATTTATGTAATTAATGAAGAGGATTCAGGCTCCCATGGTGTCATCATGGCCCGTCTACGTACATGGATGTCAAGGAATAGTAAATGATGAGGATTCAGGCTCCCATGGGGTCATCATGGCTTGTCTACGTACATGGTTGGCATTTATGTAATTAACGAGGAGGATTCAGGCTCCATTGGTGTCATCATGGCTGGCCTACGTACATGGATGTCAAGGAATAGTAAATGATGAGGATTCAGGCTCCCATGGTGTCATCATGGCTTGTCTACGTACATGGTTGGCATTTATGTAATTAATGAGGAGGATTCAGGCTCCCATGGTGTCTCCATGGCTGGCCTACGTACATGGATGGCATTTATGTATTTAATGATGAGGATTCAGGCTCCCATGGTGTCATCATGGCTTGTCTACCTACATGGTTGGCATTTATGTAACCTGAATCCTCTCATTAAGAAAATGAAGAGGATTCAGGCTCCATTGGTGTCATCATGGCTGGCCTACGTACATGGATGTCAAGGAATAGTAAATGATGAGGATTCAGGCTCCCATGGTGTCATCATGGCCCGTCTACGTACATGGATGTCAAGGAATAGTAAATGATGAGGATTCAGGCTCCCATGGGGTCATCATGGCTTGTCTACGTACATGGTTGGCATTTATGTAATTAACGAGGAGGATTCAGGCTCCATTGGTGTCATCATGGCTGGCCTACGTACATGGATGTCAAGGAATAGTAAATGATGAGGATTCAGGCTCCCATGGTGTCATCATGGCTTGTCTACGTACATGGTTGGCATTTATGTAATTAATGAGGAGGATTCAGGCTCCCATGGTGTCATCATGGCCCGTCTACGTACATGGATGGCATTTATGTAATTAATGATGAGGATTCAGGCTCCCATGGGGTCATCATGGCTTGTCTACGTACATGGTTGGCATTTATGTAATTAATGAGGAGGATTCAGGCTCCCATGGTGTCTCCATGGCTGGCCTACGTACATGGATGTCAAGGAATAGTAAATGATGAGGATTCAGGCTCCCATGGTGTCATCATGGCCTGTCTACGTACATGGATGGCATGTATGTAATTAATGATGAGGATTCAGGCTCCCATGGTGTCATCATGGCTTGTCTACGTACATGGATGGCATGTATGTAATTAATGATGAGGATTCAGGCTCCATTGGTGTCATCATGGCTGGCCTACGTATGTACATGGATGTCAAAGAAAAAAAAAATGATGAGGATTCAGGCTCCCATGGTGTCATCATTGCCCGTGTATGTACATGGTTGGCATTTATGTAATTAATGATGAGGATTCAGGCTCCATTGGTGTCATCATTGCCCGTGTATGTACATGGTTGGCATTTATGTATGTAATTAATGATGAGGATTCAGGCTCCATTGGTGTCATCATGGCTGGCCTACGTATGTACATGGATGTCAAAGAAAAAAAAATGATGAGGATTCAGGCTCCCATGGTGTCATCATGGCCCGTCTACGTACATGGATGTCAAGGAATAGTAAATGATGAGGATTCAGGCTCCCATGGTGTCAGATGTCATGGCCTGTCTACGTACATGGATGGCATGTATGTAATTAATGATGAGAATTCAGGCTCCATTGGTGTCATCATGGCTGGCCTACGTATGTACATGGATGTCAAAGAAAAAAAAATGATGAGGATTCAGGCTCCCATGGTGTCATCATGGCCCGTCTACGTACATGGATGTCAAGGAATAGTAAATGATGAGGATTCAGGCTCCCATGGTGTCATCATGGCCTGTCTACGTACATGGATGGCATGTATGTATTTAATGATGAGGATTCAGGCTCCCATGGTGTCATCATGGCTGGCCTACGTACATGGATGTCTCAGAAAAAAAATGATGAGGATTCAGGCTCCCATGGTGTCATCATGGCTGGCCTACGTACATGGATGTCAAAGAAAAAAAAATGATGAGGATTCAGGCTCCCGTGGTGTCATTATGGCCCGTCTACGTGTTGTTGGCATGTATGAAATTAATGATGAGGATTCAGGCTCCCATAGTGTCATCATGGCTGGCCTACGTACATGGTTGGCATTTATGTAATTAATGATGAGGATTCAGGCTCCCATGGTGTCATCATTGCCCGTGTATGTACATGGTTGGCATTTATGTAATTAATGATGAGGATTCAGGCTCCATTGGTGTCATCATGGCCCGTCTACGTACATGGACCGTGGCATTTATGTATTTAATGATGAGGATTCAGGCTCCCATGGGGTCATTGATGATCATGGCATTTATGTATGTAATTAATGATGAGGATTCAGGCTCCATTGGTGTCATCATGGCTGGCCTACGTACATGGATGTCAAGGAATAGTAAATGATGAGGATTCAGGCTCCCATGGTGTCATCATGGCCCGTCTACGTACATGGATGTCAAGGAATAGTAAATGATGAGGATTCAGGCTCCCATGGGGTCATCATGGCTTGTCTACGTACATGGTTGGCATTTATGTAATTAACGAGGAGGATTCAGGCTCCATTGGTGTCATCATGGCTGGCCTACGTACATGGATGTCAAGGAATAGTAAATGATGAGGATTCAGGCTCCCATGGTGTCATCATGGCTTGTCTACGTACATGGTTGGCATTTATGTAATTAATGAGGAGGATTCAGGCTCCCATGGTGTCATCATGGCCCGTCTACGTACATGGATGGCATTTATGTAATTAATGATGAGGATTCAGGCTCCCATGGTGTCTCCATGGCTTGCCTACGTACATGGATGTCAAGGAATAGTAAATGATGAGGATTCAGGCTCCCATGGTGTCATCATGGCCCGTCTACGTACATGGATGTCAAGGAATAGTAAATGATGAGGATTCAGGCTCCCATGGTGTCAGATCATGGCCTGTCTACGTACATGGATGGCATGTATGTAATTAATGATGAGAATTCAGGCTCCATGGTGTCATCATGGCTGGCCTACGTACATGGATGGATGAAAAAAAAATGATGAGGATTCAGGCTCCCATGGTGTCATCATGGCCCGTCTACGTACATGGATGTCAAGGAATAGTAAATGATGAGGATTCAGGCTCCCATGGTGTCATCATGCCCGTCTACGTACATGGATGGCATGTATGTAATTAATGATGAGGATTCAGGCTCCCATGGTGTCATCATGGCTGGCCTACGTACATGGATGTCTCAGTAAAAATGATGAGGATTCAGGCTCCCATGGTGTCATCATGGCTGGCCTACGTACATGGATGTCAAAGAAAAAAAAATGATGAGGATTCAGGCTCCCGTGGTGTCATTATGGCCCGTCTACGTTGTTGGCATGTATAAAATTAATGATGAGGATTCAGGCTCCCATAGTGTCATCATGGCTGGCCTACGTACATGGTTGGCATTTATGTAATTAATGATGAGGATTCAGGCTCCCATGGTGTCATCATTGCCCGTATGTACATGGTTGGCATTTATGTAATTAATGATGAGGATTCAGGCTCCCATGGTGTCATCATGGCCCGTCTACGTACATGGACCGTGGCATTTATGTATTTAATGATGAGGATTCAGGCTCCCATGGGTCATCATGATGATACATGGCATTTATGTATGTAATTAATGATGAGGATTCAGGCTCCATGGTGTCATCATGGCTGGCCTACGTATGTACATGGATGTCAGAAAAAAAATGATGAGGATTCAGGCTCCCATGGTGTCATCATGGCCGTCTACGTACATGGATGTCAAAGAATAGTAAATGAGGAGGATTCAGGCTCCCATGGTGTCATCATGGCCCGTCGTACGTGGTGGCATGTATGTAATTAATGAGGAGGATTCAGGCTCCCATGGTGTCATCATGGCTGGCCTACGTACATGGTTGGCAAAAAATTAATGATGAGGATTCAGGCTCCCATGGTGTCATCATGGCTGGCCTACGTACATGGATGGTTCATGTAATTAATGATGAGGATTCAGGCTCCCATGGTGTCATCATGGCTTGTCTACGTACATGGTGGCATTTATGTAATTAATGATGAGGATTCAGGCTCCCATGGTGTCTCCATGGCTGGCCTACGTACATGAATGGCATTTATGTAATTAATGATGAGGATTCAGGCTCCATGGTGTCATCATGGCCCGTCTACGTACATGGATGGCATTTAAGAAAATGATGAGGATTCAGGCTCCCATGGTGTCATCATGGCTGTCTACGTACATGGATTGGCATAGTAATTAATGAGAGGATTCAGGCTCCCATGGTGTCATCATGGCCCGTCTACGTACATGGATGGCATTATGTAATTAATGATGAGGATTCAGGCTCCCATGGTGTCATCATGGCTGGTCTACGTACATGGATTGGCATTTATGTAATTAATGAGAGGATTCAGGCTCCCATGGTGTCATCATGGCTGGCCTACGTACATGGATGTCAAGGAATAGTAAATGATGAGGATTCAGGCTCCCATGGTGTCATCATGGCTTGTCTACGTACATGGTTGGCATTTATGTAATGAATAGATGAGAGGATTCAGGCTCCCATGGTGTCATCATGGCTGGCCTACGTACATGGATGTCAAGGAATAGTAATGATGAGGATTCAGGCTCCCATGGTGTCATCATGGCCCGTCTACGTACATGGATGGCAAGTAATTAATGATGAGGATTCAGGCTCCCATGGTGTCATCATGGCTTGTCTACGTACATGGTTGGCATTTATGTAATTAATGAGGAGGATTCAGGCTCCCATGGTGTCATCATGGCTGGCCTACGTACATGGATGGCATTTATGTAGTAAATGATGAGGATTCAGGCTCCCATGGTGTCATCATGGCTTGTCTACGTACATGGTTGGCATTTATGTAATTAATGAGGAGGATTCAGGCTCCCATGGTGTCTCCATGGCTGGCCTACGTACATGGATGTCAAGGAATAGTAAATGATGAGGATTCAGGCTCCCATGGTGTCATCATGGCCTGTCTACGTACATGGATGGCATGTATGTAATTAATGATGAGGATTCAGGCTCCCATGGTGTCATCATGGCTTGTCTACGTACATGGTTGGCATTTATGTAATTAATGAGGAGGATTCAGGCTCCCATGGTGTCATCATGGCTTGTCTACGTACATGGTTGGCATTTATGTAATTAATGATGAGGATTCAGGCTCCCATGGTGTCTCATGGCTGGCCTACGTACATGGATGTCAAGGAATAGTAAATGATAAGGATTCAGGCTCCCATGGTGTCATCATGGCCCGTCTACGTACATGGATGGCATTTATGTAATTAATGATGAGGATTCAGGCTCCCATGGGTCATCATGGCTTGTCTACGTACATGGTTGGCATTTATGTAATTAATGAGGAGGATTCAGGCTCCCATGGTGTCATCATGGCTGGCCTACGTACATGGATGTCAAGGAATAGTAAATGATGAGGATTCAGGCTCCCATGGTGTCATCATGGCCTGTCTACGTACATGGATGGCATGTATGTAATTAATGATGAGGATTCAGGCTCCCATGGTGTCATCATGGCTTGTCTACGTACATGGTTGGCATTTATGTAATTAATGAGAGGATTCAGGCTCCCATGGTGTCATCATGGCTTGTCTACGTACATGGTTGGCATTTATGTAATTAATGATGAGGATTCAGGCTCCCATGGTGTCTCCATGGCTGGCCTACGTACATGGATGTCAAGGAATAGTAAATGATGAGGATTCAGGCTCCCATGGTGTCATCATGGCCCGTCTACGTACATGGATGGCATTTATGTAATTAATGATGAGGATTCAGGCTCCCATGGGGTCATCATGGCTTGTCTACGTACATGGTTGGCATTTATGTAATTAATGAGAGGATTCAGGCTCCCATGGTGTCTCATGGCTGGCCTACGTACATGGATGTCAAGAAAAAATGATGAGGATTCAGGCTCCCATGGTGTCATCATGGCCGTCTACGTACATGGATGTCAAGAATGTAAAATGATGAGGATTCAGGCTCCCATGGTGTCATCATGGCTGTCTACGTACATGGATGGCATTATGTAATTAATGATGAGGATTCAGGCTCCCATGGTGTCATCATGGCTGTCTACGTACATGGATGTTCATGTAAAATGATGAGGATTCAGGCTCCCATGGTGTCATCATGGCTGGCCTACGTACATGGATGTCAAGAAAAAATGATGAGGATTCAGGCTCCCATGGTGTCATCATGGCCCGTCTACGTGTGTGGCATGTATGTAATTAATGATGAGGATTCAGGCTCCCATGGTGTCATCATGGCTGGCCTACGTACATGGATTGGCAATGTAATTAATGATGAGGATTCAGGCTCCCATGGTGTCATCATTGGCCTACGTACATGGTTCATATGTAATTAATGATGAGGATTCAGGCTCCCATGGTGTCATCATGGCTTGTCTACGTACATTGTGGCATTATGTAATTAATGATGAGGATTCAGGCTCCCATGGTGTCCCATGGCTGGTCATGTGACATGGCATTTATGTAATTAATGATGAGGATTCAGGCTCCCATGGTGTCATCATGGCTGCCTACGTACGTACATGGATGGCAATGTAATTAATGATGAGGATTCAGGCTCCCATGGTGTCATCATGGCTTGTCTACGTACATGGATGTCAAGTAATTAATGAGGAGGATTCAGGCTCCCATGGTGTCATCATGGCCCGTCTACTACATGGATGGCATTTATGTAATTAATGATGAGGATTCAGGCTCCCATGGGTCATCATGGCTTGTCTACGTACATGGTGGCAATGTAATTAATGAGGAGGATTCAGGCTCCCATGGTGTCTCCATGGCTGGCCTACGTACATGGATGTCAAAAATAAATGATGAGGATTCAGGCTCCCATGGTGTCATCATGGCCCGTCTACGTACATGGATGGCATTATGTAATTAATGATGAGGATTCAGGCTCCCATGGGTCATCATGGCTTGTCTACGTACATGGTTGGCATTTATGTAATTAATGAGAGGATTCAGGCTCCCATGGTGTCATCATGGCCGTCTACGTACATGGATGTCAAGTAATTAATGATGAGGATTCAGGCTCCCATGGTGTCATCATGGCTGTCTACGTACATGGATGGCATTATGTAATTAATGATGAGGATTCAGGCTCCCATGGTGTCATCATGGCCCGTCTACGTACATGGATGGCATGTATGTAATTAATGATGAGGATTCAGGCTCCATGGTGTCATCATGGCTGGCTACTACGTACATGGATTGGCAAAGAAAAATGATGAGGATTCAGGCTCCCATGGTGTCATCATGGCTGCCTACGTACATGGATGTCATGTAATTAAATGATGAGGATTCAGGCTCCCATGGTGTCATCATGGCTGTCTACGTACATGGTTGGCATTATAATGTAATGAATTCCTCCATTAAGAAATGAAGAGGATTCAGGCTCCATTGACGGGCATCATGGAAGACCTGCCTCTCATCCGCCACCTCCTCGAGACCCAAACACACATCGGCCGTTTATCGTCGTGCCTCTTAAGGCGAATGTTCACGTCCTCTTTGTCATCATCCATTTCCGACAGCCGAATTACAGCCCTTTTGGCTCCGTCCACTCCATCCTCAAGAAGGACGTCCATCTGCGCCCCTCCCACCACAATTGTTGTCAACGTATTGTTGCAAATGACGGGAAATCATGTCCTTTCCAAAAGCTACGATGTGTTCCCCACACAGACCCATGTCCGGTAATTGACAGCTTTTTACATTTCCTATCCCGGCACTTCTTTTCGGGATCCTTCTCAAAAATCCGGAAAACAGCGTCCTGATATGGACGTCCCCTTATGTCGACCGTCGACTGGACATCTGCGAAACCAGAACATACCGGCCGCGAGTAGTTTATATTATTAAAAAAAACTGGCATTTATTAAGTCATCTTCATCTATTTATAGCGAGCTAAAATTTGAAGAAAATGCAACAAAGAAACGCCCTGGGGGCCAACTTCCTCAACAACCACTTTCTACGTACAAACGAATGGCAATCACATCGACTACGATTGTCACTACATACGAATGTCCAGACAATATAATGTGTATGTAGAGGGGGGCATTCAAGACCAGAGAAACGCCGGCGGGCGCAACTCATATCAATATAGACTGTCCCGCGACTCGTTCCACTCTCTGCAGGTTTTGCAACAACCGATCGAGCGAACTCTCGGAACCTCTTTCGCGCCCATTTCATCGACACGAGCGAACATCTCTTCTTTGGCGGCCACCAACTTTGCCTCCTTGTTGCCGGTGTCAGGATAGATTTCGGACCTCCTCGTCTTCATCGGGGCCACTTCTCTCCAAATACTCTGCAACCAGAGAATCCTGCTCCTCCTCCACAATCGCCTTCACGCCGGATACAATCGCTTTGGCTTTTTGTTCCACGCGAAAAAATCGAACTCTCGTTGAGTTATCAGCGGAATGTCGGCGAGTGCAAAACACATACGCCGATAAAGTTCGCTCTACATCCGTGTCACCGCGAGTCGGCAAAGGTGTCGTCATCAAAACAGCATCTCAAGCTACTCCAACCATTTTCTGGCGCCGGCAACGTAGCCTCCCTTTGCCAAGTCCGCACCTGTCGCGGAGTCTTTGACTATCCAATCTTCAAGGAAGTACTCGTCTCCCCTGGTGAAATCAAAATTTACACCCACGACCTCTCCGACAGTCATGTCCAGGCGAAGTCGCAGGGCCCCCCGCCAATCCAGGTCGAGGGCGCCCGCCATTCCAATAACCGCGGACTGAGGGCATTTTCGATTGTGACGAGAATGTTCTTCGTGCTTTCGGCAATACAAGTCAAATCCGAGAGCGTTTTCTTGCAAGTGGACACATCACACTTGCGACGGCGCCCCTATTGAGCGAGCAACACTCTGAATGACAGTGGCAACCGCTTGGTGTTGTGAAGTCGTTGCCAATCCTCCATACAGGAGGTGACTAGACGAATCGGACGAATCTTCCGTCGAACCGGACATCTGCGACAAAGTTACGATAACATACCGGCCCCGGAAAAATAAAATTCAAAAAACGTTTTTGAAATTTTTTTATTGTACTTGTTTATTAATACGAAGGTTTAAATTTGGCGCCAAAGAAACGCCCAAGGCGCAACATTGTCGAACAGCAATATGGCGATAAACATTATCTATTCAATGTTGCGATTGATGTGCTGAAACCTTCCAGACTTTGACACTGTCGGTATCACCGGACTCGGACGAGGAGTCGAGTCGGAAGCGAGCCAGTAATCCTCGACTATTTTTTGATGTACAATGGAAGACTCCTTCCATTATGTCGAAAGTTGTGTCGGTCCTTTGCCTTTTGGCCAAACTCTCCTTAACCTCCACCATTTCCTGCGCGTAGGAGGAAAAATGATACGTTATAAACCATTAAACATTAAACATTAAATATAACATCATATAAACAAGCTTATACTCTACATTTTCAAGTTTTTCTAAGAGGCAGAGCCGTCGTGGAAGTTGAAGGAGAAGTCGACATCAGACCCCATAGTTTTATCCAGTATCGTCGTCACGTTAACCCCCCACTTCACCCCTGCCAGCACCTCCCTCGCTTGCCTCAGACGTTCGCATCTATCCTTATGCCTACTCCAGTCCGCACGCTGGCACTCCTCACTGCAATATCTGGCATCCCTACATCCTCTACACCACTTGATATGAGGTCCTGTTTCGCACCCACACCCCTCCTTGGAGCACTTTCGCGTACTACGCATGCGATTCCCCATCCCTCACGATCGGGTCAGAGAGCAAGAAAAGTTCATGTTGAGGGGGTACTGCCCCACACATGCATCAGCCCCCACGCGCAGAGAATGCGTAACATTCGGGTTAAAATGCCGCCCGTAGGTGCACCCACAGCTGAGCCCCTTCCTCTTTCCCCCCAACTCTTATCTTTGGCCCCTCTTGTAATGAACGACACCAAAAGGCGGAACTAACCGTTCCTTGGTCTTATGGGCACTCTTAGATCCATCTGTGGTCTGAAAAACCCTCTTGAATACAGAAGTTCATATCAGCTAGCTGGGCGTACATAAATTCTCTCCATTTTGGCTGAACGAATCAAACGCCAATAAAACGGCCAAGTGGCGGCCTGTCCTTCTCCTGCGCCGACTCGAACTTCCTCGAATATGACACGCGACAGAAAGCGAACTTGTTTGAAAGAGTTTTGAAGGACGCTTCCGTAGACTTCATTCACGATCTCGGACTCCATCTTTTTTCAGAGGAAAAAAACGAACAAAAAAAATTCATAAACATTAATTTATTATTTTATAAAACAAGTTACTATTCCTCGGAAGTAGTTTTTTTTTATTCCATTCCACAAACCGCGTTTGTCACAAACACCTTCCATGCTTTCTCAAGAACTTGTCCCCTTGATGTTTTGAGTATTCAAACTCGTCATCCGAAGAAACCAACTCCGGCACATCCTCCGAGAGGGTCTCTAAATTCGTCATCGGCTTTTCCTTTTTGCCGCTTGTGGTTTCCGAAGCATTTTTTTTTGTTCTTCTTCTGACATTTGTTGTCTGCAACCATCGAGTCATTTCGAGGGGGTGTGGTTAACTGGGTGCAGATTTAAAGTTAATTTGTTTTAGAGGTGGACGATGATCATACAAACAT
>RPFO01000392.1:1343155-1374460 GCA_009746045.1 Mesostigma viride | reverse complement strand
TGATGCCGCGGAGAAGGTGGTGGAATGGATGATGGGTTGGTCAAATCTTGACGTTCGCATATTCAACCGTCTGACGTCTGATTTCCTTCTCCGGGGAAGTTTCAAGATGGTTGACCGTGCAAGGCAGTCCAGGAACCAGGTATCCGTTTCCATGGCCAGTCCGATCGCACGCATGATTGAGGGGGGCCCTCTTCCGCGCAACCTTGCCTCGAGATTTCGAAAATACCGTGAAGGGCTCGACCGAAAATCAGCAGCGATTTCCCATTCGCGAACCACTTATGGGTCGACGGAGGTGGTAACGGAATTTTTTTGCATTTCCTTGCCAATTGATTCTTTATGAGGGACATAGAGTTGTTTGTATAGAGAGTGAATTGACGAAAGTTGCGACGGCGGTCGCATCTTTTAGTGCGTCGTTCTCTTGTTATGAATCTCTGTTCATTCTGAATTATAACGTTGTTTGTACCTTGACATAATGATGCATTTTTTGTATTGAGTTGCGACGTGGGGCGCATCTTCCTGCTGACTCGTATGTTTTTTCCAATTTTTTTGTTTTGTGTTGCAGATGGAAAAGGGCGGCCCTACATCGCAGGTGGTCGGCGACTCTCCCCCTAGGGGGGAAGGGTCAGAAGGGCAACCAGTTCAGGCCCAAGGCGCCTCCCCACAACAGCCTCCTCACAAGCGTGCAAGGGAGGGCACGCCGCCCCCAATGGTGGAATCTGGTGTCAGCTTTGCCGCGGTCACTGGGAAGGATGAGTACCACGGTGGTCTTGAGATGGTGGACGATCCGGTTAAGCGGATTCAGATTGAGCGGTTTGAGCGACTCGCGAATGGCACTCGTGAACAGCAATTCGCGCTGTACCAAGACATCCTTAATGACAAACCTGAAGTCGCCAAGGTGCCTTATACCTCCAAGCGCACATTCATGCCTCGTTTCGAAACCCTGCTCCAGCAGGAGCTAAGGTTGCGTCGGTTGGCTCAGAATGCGCCAGAGACAGTAGCCGCCGCGCCCTCCCATGCCGCGCCTGCCGCAGTAGCCCAAAAGAGGGGGGAGAGTGTGCACGAGTCGGCCGCAGTGCCCTCAACCGCAAGGGATCCCCCCGCGACTTCCAAGCCGGTCGCGACGGGCGATATGCCCCCGCCGCGGCAGAGGGGAAGGGGGAAGGGGGTCGATGGAGGGGAAGTCCTCGATGTTTTCGATATGACGCTGGGCAATTTGGAAGGTGGCGGGCCGATCTTCGTAAGTCTCCGCCCATTAAATTGATGTCGTGAAATACAATACGCATTTTTTTGCAATATTCGCCAGACATGTCATTTCCGACAACTAAGCGGATTTTTACTTTCCGTTGAAATGTTCGCAGGGCCGGCAAGAGGATGTTGGTGCAAGAGAAGCCCGCTCAATGGCGGGAAGCACCCAGGTACATGAGTGCGTCAGATTCCTCTCCGGTTTACTTGTATTGAAAAGGTTTGCGTGCGTATATCCTTGTTTATTTTTGTAGTAATTTTTTTCTTGTGAATGGACAATCGCGTTTGCTATTTTTACAGGGAAGTCCGTTCGAGCAGCAAGAGGGCGGTGACAGGAGGGGAAGTGGATCTTACGGTGGTTCCACTGCAGAGGGGGGAAGGGTAAGTTACCGTTGACTTAGTAATCGAAAGTTTAGGTTCGTCCTCAATGGACAGAGTTACGACGGCCGGCGTTTCTTTACACTTTTCTTACATTAAAAATCTTCCGTTGATAATGTTCTTGCAGGAAGCCGGTCGTCAGGGTGGGGCAAATCTCCAGGGAGAGGGGGCTATCGCTGTCGGTGAGCCTGTGTCAGAGGGCGCGGGTGGAAGCGACGGCGATACTGCGAAAATGACACGCTTTAAGGAGCAAGCGGATGCTTATCAACTGAAGAAGTTGGCAAAGTGGGTTGTGGCCGAGGTGAGAACGGAAACAGCCCCACCTGAGGTACGGAACCAGATGATGATTCTCCATCAAGTCGCTGAGTTGATCGTGAAGAATGCGTGCCGGCCCGATGGCGCCACACAGCCTGAGGAATCCCGAGCGCCAAGGCCTTGATAAAGTGGATGCAGGAGAACCTGTTCGAGGGCAAAGGGAAGGAGAGGAAGTGTAAACTGTTGACGGTGACGGAGAAGGACGCCAAGACTCTGATCAAGATGTTGAAGGAACACGATGCCCGCCAGGACAAGTCTCCGAAGATCGCGAAGGGGTCGAAGAAAGCGGCTGAAGCAGCAGCGGTTGAGGGGAATGAGGTAAGTCTACCTCTGTTGTGAGGGGGGCTTTGTTCTTGAGGTCCACGTTTCATGTAGGTTGCGACGGCCGGCGTTTCTCAAGTGTGACACTTACTTCCTTTTGACTAACACTTACTTCCTTTCCTGATTTCGCATCGTTGAGGGAAATGAGCCAAGTGTACCTCTGTTGTGAGGGGGGCTCTGATCTTGAGGTTTAGGTTTCATCTAGGTTGCGACGGCCGGCGTTTCTCAAGTGTGACATTTACTTTATTCCTTTCGGTTATGCTTTCCTGATTTTTTCATATCATTGTTAAGGGGAACGAGGTAAGTATACCTCTGTTGTGAGGGGGGCTTTGATGTTGAGGTTCAGGTTTCATGTAGGTTGCGACGGCCGGCGTTTCTCAATCGACATTTACTTTATTCCTTTTGGTTATGCTTTCCTGATTTTTTCGCATCACTGCAGTACGTGCAGGCCGAGAGGGCGACCCACGCGGCCATCCTGTACTCAATCAGCCTCGACCAGCACGCGCGCCGCGAGAACATGAAAATAGATAGTACGTGGACTGCTGCCGTCGACGAACACCAGAAGGGACTCTCCGAAGCACTTGCGACCTACAAGGGGAAGGCGCTGAAGGGAAAGGGGAAAGGAAAGGAGGTGGAGGTTGCGGATGCTCCCGTGTCTCTGCTTGAGAAATGGGAGAAGTCCCCGGTGTCGCAGGATGATGATGACATCCTGGATGTGAACGATGAGATCGCGAAGGGCAAACGGTTGCGGAAGCAGCTTGCCGTTCAGCCTCGGGACCTCGATGAGATGTCCAAAGCCTTGGTGCATCGAAATCGGGTGTGGACAAGGAACCTGTTCGTGGGGCCTCAGAAGCTCCTCGCACGAGACTTGCATCTGTCTAGAGCCGAGCAGAACGCCACCATTTTTGCAAACTCGGAGTCCGACTACGGCCACGACAAGCTGGTGATTCCTGTGTGGCGGTACTCGTTCCAGTTTTTGGCTGACCGGTGCCCCAACACTTTTCATGACTGGATGAAAAAGGAAGGCACCCAGCGTCAGCTCGCGCAACTCTTCGGGGAGATGGGGGGGGCACGGACAATGAAGGCTGGCTACGCTCGCGCAATGACTGACGAAGAAATTGATATCTACCTGCGAACGAGCTCGGCCAAGGGAATGGCCGAAGCTGCTTCCACCGCGGTTCTGACAGGACGGGCCGATTTGCTGGACGATCTTAAGCCCGTGGACGTGAGAAAGGCCGCGCTTTTGGACAGTTTGTGCAAGTCCGCCTGGGAGATGGCTCCATTCGAGAAGAAGCCACCGTTGCCGCCAGCCATTTGCGGCTTTCTCGTGCTGGACGGGAACCACTTTACCACACTCATCAAATCGGTGAAATTCGAACTGGTCACCGACAATATGACGGTGGACCAAAGATCTGTGTGGTACCAGGCAATGCTGAATGGTTTCATGAAGGCGGAAAAGCTCAGGGTCGTTGCGCGGGGAGGGAAGGAGCAGGAGGTCACGAAGACCGTGGCCGCGGCGAAGCTGGAGGAGTGGGCAACTGATTGGACGAATTTCGGGGGGTGGACGTGCAGATGCTCAAGGGTGAGACCATCCTGCCGACCTGGTGGCAGATCCGTGAACAGAAGGTAAGCCAGGTTGCGACCGCCGGCGTTTCTATAAGTGGTTTTCTTGTGTTAATTTCAGTATGCCATTAGTTCGGTCAAGATGCGACCGCCGGCGTTTCTATAAGGGGTTTTCATGTTCCACCTTAGCATGCCATATTTTGGTCAAGATGCGACCGCCGGCGTTTCTTTCAGTCGTATTCTTGTTCTCAGTTGAGTTGTGCTTATTTGGGAGGACTGTCGATGTGTCTCTGCGCGTTGTTGCCCTACGGGGATGCAGGTTACCGAACAAGTCGGCAAGATGATCGAAGTTGTCAGGCAGCTCGGGAACGCCATGAACGCCGAGGACACAGCCCAAGCCAAGGCAACGTGGGGCTCAGCGCTGGGGGATGTGCACCGGGCCTACCAGGCATATGGACCCGTCAAGAGAGGGAAGGGCGTGTCTCTCCCAACTCCTCTGTACGGCAAGATCTGGGCGATTGTGAAGCCCTTTTGGCAGAAAGGAGAGCAAGCCAAGGCCGAAGGGGACGGCGCAGGCGACAAGGCAGGAGGGGCTGAAGAGACGGACAAGTGGGGGCCGGACCAGAAGAACTTCATGCAGCGCTGGCTGTTCTGGTGTGAGGACCCTTTGAAGCCCGCTGTCGACGGCAAGCCGGCGATCGCACAGGATATCGCGGCTCGGCAAGACTTCCTTGACACGCGCCCTAAAGACAAGGCGCACGAACTGTCCATTTTCACCGCGCATCGGGAACTTGCGAGTTTCCAGTACTTCGACAGCCTGATCCAAGCGCCGATCATGTCCTGTGAGGCCCCTCCCAGCAACCTGATAAAAATAATGGAAGTCGCCAAGAATTTGATAGAGGCGGCAAAGCAATTCGCCCACATCAAGTTCCTGGAGAACCCCGAGCTGATGGCCGCTTGCAAACAACTAAACGGGACTTTCGACCCCGTATTGGTGAGGGAGCACGTGTTTGGCGTGAAGCTGAAGGGCACCTTCGCCACGGACCTCGACAAGTTCATCGCCGACTGCCGCCTGACCAGAGACTTTTGGCGGGTGGTCGTCACGGCCATGAGGGCGATCATTCTCACGCTGAGGGACCTTCCGCCGGCTAAAAGGAAAGTGGTCGACCAGAAGGACTGGAAGTTCCCGAGAGGGCTGCTCGCTTCCCACCCCCGTCATTTGTATGACGATTTGGGGGTGAAGACCAAACATCTGCTGGGTGTGCCACAGGAGGCGGCGGCGGAGGTCGAGAAGGAGGTCGAGGAGGCGGCGGAGGAGGGGACTACCAAGGCCAAGAAGGGGTGGAAGGAAAGGTTGGAAGCCTACAGCGATTGGAAGGGGGTGAGGATGGGATCCGACTGGATCGCATACAGGACAATGACATGGAAGGAAAACGAAAAAAGAAAGGATCTGGTGGTGACGAAGGTGGTGGACGAGTTGTGCGCGGGGAATTACAAAATTCCTCGGTCGCTGGAGGACCAGGCGTTTGCTGTGCTGGACCTGGCAGCTGACAGCAACGAGAAGTGGAGGAACCTGCGCAAGTGGGACGCAGACTGCATTCCGGAGGAGAGCAACATTCCCAAACCCTCCTCGCATTTGAGCCCGGTCGTGTGGGATGTGGTTGACAAGATGACCAACGCCCTTTTTAGGGGACCCTGCAGAGTTCTGCTGGTGTTCGGGGAGCCCGCCCATATCCGCCGGTGGAAGCGCCTGGTCCGCCTTATCAAATATTGGCTTGTTGAAGATGGGTGGGAAGGCCTCAAATACTTTTCCGACGACGATTCTTCGTCTGATGAGGATGATGATTCGGAGAAGGGGGAAGAGGGGGAGGCGGATGAGGATGAGAAGGAGGAGGATGAGGAGGAGGAGGATGAGGAGGAGGAGGAGGACGAGGAGGACGAGGAGGACGAGGAGGACGAGGAGGACGAGGAGGAGGATATTGCTGAGGGGCACCCGCCCGGGATGGGTGAGGGGCAGGCGGAGGGGGAGAAAGGGGATGGGGATGGGGAGATGGGAGGAGGGGGGAGGGGGAGAGGGACGGGGGAGGAGATGGAAGGGGAGGGAAAAAGCGCAGTCGGGGTGATGGAGGCTTGCGTGATGAGACAATGGGGGGGATGAAGACAACAGGGGGGGAGGTAAGCGCCAGCGTGCTGGTGAAGGAGACTCGAGGCCTGTCGTTGGAAACGCCGGCGGGCGTATCTGTGACGAGGAGGGGGATCGCCAGCGGGAGGGAGGCTCGAGGCCTGTTACTGGAAACGCCGGCGGGCGTATCTGTGATGAGGAGGGGGATCGCCAGCAGGAGGGAGGCTCGCGGCCTGTTACTGGAAACGCCGGCGGGCGTATCTGTGATGAGGAGGGGGATCGCCAGCAGGAAGGAGGCTCGCGGCCTGTTACTGGAAACGCCGGCGGGCGTATCTGTGATGAGGAGGGGGATCGCCAGCAGGAAGCAGGCTCGCGGCCTGTTACTGGTAGCGCCGGCGGGCGTTCCCGATTTACGGGAGGCGGTCGTGTCCGACAGATGGGAATGAGGCCTCGTCAGGATTCATGGGGACCCCCGGTTGAGGGGACCCCCGCCCTCGCCTCGGTTTCTTTGGGTCTGGGTGACGATCCCGTACCGTCGTCAGGAAGGACGGTTGTGATGACTTCGCCCCCCCGCTCGACGGGGATGGAGCAATGCCCGAACACGATACTGCTGAATGAGGATGACGATCCGGAGCCGTCGGCTGACACGGATTTTGTTGCGAGCACCCCACTGCAGAAGAGGGTATTGGAGGCTCGTAACGTGGAGGGTCCGCCGAAAGTCTCAGGTGGAGGGCCGGCGTTTGCCGGATTGATGCGCCCGACTGAGGTGGTCGATGTTGAGGCGCCGCCAGGGACATCGACCGCACCGTTAACATTTACGGATATCTTCGATCGACCAAGGATGCCCTTCCACGCTCCAACGGTACATTCGGCCGGTAAATTTCATTTTCAATAAACGAGTTTTATAAGTACCTTAATATATTTCTACATAAGTTTTTTTGCATCAGTCCATGGCTTCATTGATTTCTCACACGACCCTTCCGTATTCATGTTAATTGGCATGTGCTTACGTGCAGGGAAAGGCGAAGAAGAAACTCCAGTTCGGTTTCCCCGTGGATCCGCGTCTGGGACTGTGTCCAGAGAGGCCGGCCGTGTTGTTGGCCAGGCCGCGGTCGGCGAACCAGTTGCACAACCGGGGGCGGGAGGGGACGAGCTCCCACCCAACGCACCAGCTCACGCACCAGCCTTACCGTGCGGTCAGCCAGAAAAAACGTACGAAGAGTTGATGGCAGAGGCGGCGGCTGCGCAGGGGCAGAAGGCAAAACGTCGGGGAGGGGGCAGGCGAGGGGCGGGGCAGGAGACGGAGGGTGCCGACGAACCTGCACAGCCGCAGAAGGGTGGTGGTCAGGGCAGAGATGCGACGGCCGAAAACCGAATCAGGGACGTTCGGCCGGACGTCCGGATGCGCTTTATGGATGGCGCGAAACTGAGTCGCGGAGGTTGGAGTTCGAAATGGGTAGACGACGTGTGCATAAACTGGCAGCACAAGTACCCCAAGAAGGAAGATTTTCCGCTCTTTGGCACCCTCCTGGGCAAAGAGAGGGAGAAGGTGGTGTTCAGATGGTTTGATGAAGGGCACGACCTCGGTTGGAGTAATGAGTGCGAGCAAAAGTTTCGTTTCCCTCTGAAGTTCGCTAGAGAACATGTTACTCTCCTGAAGGAAGGCGCCAGCTGGGACAACATTCCTTCATATCGACCTGGCAAGCGATGATGGGCGAGGACTTTGCACGAAATCGCGTTTTGCACGTAATTGCCCACCGCAACGTGGAGAAATGCAGATGTACATAGTAGTTGGATCAGTTACCGTGACTTTGGGCAGTTTAGTAGTTGGGGTGACGTGTCCAATGTATATATGGTGGGGCGCGTCCAAGGGGGTCCACGCTGATTGAGCACTTGCATGTGTTCTTTCAACATATTCGGACATGTATGAAATGAATAAATTGTTTGGACGATTGCAAATTGATTGATTGAAGAATGAGATACCATTAATAATTGAAAAATGTAAAACCTCATTGTGAATTTGTACTTCAAACTTTCACATGCATGCCCCAAATTGTGCATTTGTGCAGGTTTTAATTATGAGAAGTAGCATTTCTCTACAAATATTGAGAAATTTAGGGGCACTTGGGGTTGTTGGCCATGTTCATTCATGATAAAATGGACTTTTTATGCTGTAAAATCATATTCCACTAGTCCAAAACGCTGCTTTCATGACGTCAAAAGTACCAGCAATGGCCCTAGGTTGGAGCAGTAGATGTTGGGGACGCCCTACCCTGAGTGGGTAACCAGCTGGTCGATACGTGGTACCTCTTAACCTAACGATATTCCTATTGTTTAATAAAAAAATACCCATTTACCCGTAAAAAGTTAAGAACTTGGCTCCCCTGGTCACATACTGCTCCTTTCTAAACATATCACCTATCACACTATACATACCGTAGTGGTCAAAATCACTTTGCGACAAACCTACTTTGCGACCCAAAAACAGGGTGAAATTTATAGTTTGCGACCCAAAATGAAGGCAAAGTTTTAGGTTTGCGAGCCCATCGACTTGTTTATGGTCAGTGGCAGGTACTCGATGTTGTAAATTTATAGGCTGCCTGCTGGCCTGCTGGCCTCCCCGCTCTTCTGCCATCGTGCCAAGACAATGACGTGCATGGCTGCACAAGCCTTTGGCTTTCGCATGACAAGTGACAAAAGGTGCGAAAGTTTTGCGGGCGCCACGCGTTCGTTCTACTACCTCATGTCTGCCGGCGTGCGGCACGGCGCAGGCGCGGCGCGGTAAGTTTTGAACTTTGCGACCCAAAATGAAGCCCATGAAAAGTAGTTTGCGAGGTCGATTCGCAAAGAGGTTTGTCGCAAAGTGATTTTGACCACTACGGTATAGGTCATAGCAGGTTTACCCATCTTTCTAGGAATATCCTTGGGGCCAGCTGCCAGGTCAGGATATGCCGCCCTGGTTGGCCAAGCCGCTGGGGGCCGGCCAGACCGAGGTCGGTGTCTACCTGACTGGTGCGAGCAAGATGTCCTACGAATGCTATCAGCTACGTACCTTTATTCTACCTTTATTCTGCCTAGTCTCGTCGATCCGAAATGCTGCGGTCCCCGCGTGTGCTAGTGGCCACTTTTTCGGCCACTGAGGGCCATTCACACCACACGCTAACCGTTATCGTGGGATATGCACCACATATCCCCGGCACCATGCCTGCGCCCCGGCACCATGCCGTGGAGAGAGCGCTCTGTGGCCTGCCCACCTGCGGCAGTGAGAGAAGCTAGGGCGCCCTCCCTCCTTCTCACTGTGTATATAGGGTTGAAGGTTCCTTTACTCTGTATTGGCACCCACGTGACGCAGTCACGTGCTTATTAATTAATTAATGCACCACATGCGGGTCGAGCTCAGGCGGAACGTGAGGCCTTCTTCGACGCCCTCAAGGAGGAGGAGGCCAACATCCCAGCTCGGCACTTCCTGGCTATGCTGCTCGACACCAACGCAACGCTGCCAGTTGGCACTGGGGGCGCTCAGTATTCCCCAACCAACACGACAGCCAACGGTAACACGCCTTTATTTGCGAATCTGCTGGCAGAATCTGCGCTGGTTGCATGCAATGCTTCTTTCGCACGCCCCGCTGAGCAGCTGGCCACCTTTTTTGGGCCGTCGGATCGGGTGGTGTGCCTTGATTATGTCTGCGTACGTCGGGCTCAGCGCCCCTCAGTTGTCGATGCTCGCGTCCTGCAAGATTCTGTCAGCACGGTGGAATCTGATCATCGTCTCGTGCTTGCTCGCATCAGATTGCGGTTTCCTGGGGTGAAACCGTCGCGACAGCTGGCACCTCAGCCAGATCTAAAAGTGCTCCGGATTGTGCTGAAGGATATGCCGACAAGATGTCAGCCGGCAGAAGAGCAGGCCGCTATGTCGCACAGGGATGATTTCCTGGCCGTATTCGACGCCGGGGGCAGCCGACAGCAGTTACACGCCATTCCGCCGCCGGGGGATATTTCAGTGATCCTCCGTGGTGTCGCCGCCAAGTATCGCCTGGCTGCCCGCACCCTCCCCACCTTGCCTCCGCGTCGGCAGCTTGCTGTCCACCGTCACGCACCGACAGTGGTCGCCGCCAGGCAGATGCTCCGCCGCAACAGAGATCCGATCGCCAAACCTGGGCTGCAAGCAGCTCTGAGGGCCGCCTACGAGCAGGCTGAGAAGGCAGATGCTCAGCAGATGGTCAAGGACCTGCGCAGCTGCCAGCAGCTAGAAGCACGACGGCAAGGGGGCCTGGTTCTGGTACAAGCGCCTCGGGCACCCGGCCGGACGGCCTCGGCCGGCCCCACCGCCACGACGTCCCCGGCGCCCCAGCCAAGCGGCTTCGTACCTGGGCCACGGCCACGGCCGAGGTCGTGGGGACAGCTGCGCCGCCCCCACCCCTGCTCCCAGCCGCCGCCGCCCGCGCCCGGCCGCCCTGGCCGGCCCCGCAGGGCCCCCGGCCCCGCCTAGGTCAGTGGCGGACTACCTAGTCCCCCCGCTGCAGTCGGCCCACTTGGCGACCCGTCTGACATGCCTCCTTTCACCTCTCGCGAGGTCACGGAGGCGGTCCAGCGCTCGCCTGCGTTATGACGCAGCCACCGGCTCTGACGAGATTCCGGCCGCAGTTGTAAAACTTGCAGCCGAATTCGAGGACACAGGTTTTAATAATGCTGCTCTTCCGGGACATCTGCAACCGCCTTCTGCTGTCGTCGCAACCACCTCCAGCGGCCTGGCAACACAGTTTTCGCACGATGCTGTACAAGATCTAGAACAAGGGGTCGCCTGCCGACCCCGGCAACTACAGAGGGGTGTGCATTCAAAGTGCCCCCCTCATCAATTAAGCTTCTTATGCGGCTCATCCTGAACCGCCTGCGCACGGCCCTGGACGGTCACCTCAGCGAGACTCATACAGCACGGCTTCCGTTCAGGTCGCAACACAGTACAGGCGCTCTTCGCTACTCGCCGGACTGGTGGAGGAACTGCAACGCCTTCAGCCTGGTGAGTCCCCTTTGCACCTTGTGCTGGTGGACTTCATCAAAGCCTTCGATTCGGTTTTCTGGCCTGCGCTTTGGGACATCCTCGAGGAGTTGTTCCGGATCCCCCGCCCCCTGATTGCTGTCATCCGCAACCTGTATGAAGGGTCCACCACTTCGGTGCGCACTTCTTACGGGACCACGCCCCCATGCCCTTTACAGAAGGGTGTGTGGCAGGGCTGCGTGCTGTCGATCGCCCTACCCCTAGCCTAATATGGATTTGTACTACAGCACTAGTACAAATTGGTTTTTTTTCAACATTGTTATTTAATGCCTCTCATAGGTCCAAAGCATGGAGGTCAGTGTCCCAACATGTGGTGACACCGTGACACCGTGACACCGTGACACCGTGACACCGTGACATCACAACACTAGCATTTCACAGTTTGTATGATGTCACATGGTAATGTGACGTTCAGCACTGGTATCATGATGTCCACATGTAAGCTAAAGCGCTGCCCAACATGACGTGACACCGTGACATCATGACACCGTGACATCGTGACACCGTGACACCGTGACATCACAACACTAGCTAGCATTTCACAGTTTGTATGATGTCACAAGGTAATGTGATGTACAGCACTGATATCATGATGTCCACATGTAAGCTGAAGCGCTGCCCAACATGACGTGACACCGCACGACATCATGACACCGTGACATCGTGACACCGTGACATCGTGACACCGTGACATTGAATCTTGCTATGTATGGAGATATCGTTTTTCACTTCTCTAACTTGAGTAATGCAAGCACAAGGCAACATAATTAGTTTTGAACCCCTGAAAAGAAAGAACCTTACATGCCCTACGTCTCAGAACACTGTTGCATCATGCATGACACCAGGACACGGTGACAAAGTGGCATGGCACAAGATACAACTGCATTTGACACCAAATATTGATAAGGCTAAACAACTAGCCTTCATTCCTAAATAGCCATGCATGCATCACATTCTTTACTGAAATATGACATGGATCTACTAAGTCAACCATGCAGTCACATGTGAGTCTCAAACCATTAAAACAGGTATGCGCATATGTGTATTCCATCTGGGTTTGATGCCCAGGCGCATACCATTAATTAGACAACTAGTCCAAAACAATGCATGTCTCACTTAATAGTCATCATAATACACATCTTGTTCCAGATTGTTATTTGGTATTTCACCAGACGCCTCCGAGGCACTGCGTCCGATGATGCCTGGTGCAAAACAATAGCATTTATAGCACGCAAAACAAGAAAGCAAAACAAGAAAGTTACGTATTTTCTCCGACACCAAACGTCATCGTACCCTCCATGCAGCAGCCTCGTGCAAGCTGAATTGCATAGAAGCTGCAACTACGATTCTATTCATGAAAGCATACAGGCAGGCAGTCGACATCCCAAGCAGGATAACCCCCCTAAACAACAACCCCTCGCGGGGGGCGCGTGAAAACGGCAAAGGCAAAGCGGAGCCCGCCGCCTTTGGGCGGGCGGAGCGGAGCCTTCGTTTTCACGCGCCCCCCGCGAGGGGAAATTTTTTTTGGAAAATGGGGCAAACCATGGGGGTTTTCTTACGGAATTTACCTGCGATCTTCCTTGCGATGCAGTTTTGCCTGGTCGCTCGCGCTCCCCGTCCGAACCGCCATCAGAGGCTGCATTAATTCTATTAAGCTCATTCAGCGCGCCCCGGACGTACACGGTTGATTTCTTATCTTTTGGTTGTTCATCTGCCTTCCCGTCTACAGCAGCGCCATCATCGGCTGTCTCGGCATGCTCTGCACGTTCATCCGAGCCATACTGTTCATGGATTTCTGCCGGCGGCTGCTGTTCGCCGCTAGCCATCGCAGCTATATCCTATCAAACTCCGCTGTCCTAAAAACACGAACAAACACGAGGGCACGCAAATTATCTACGTCGTGCGTCCAGAAGTACTTGTCGAGCTTAATCTGTATATTATTTTGCGTTCAAGTTCTCCGGACCTCGTGACATCGGGTGCATGCCTTCGTTCCCGAGGTCGATGTCCCGAGGTCCCGAGAACTTGCGGCCCAAATTTAGGTGGTGTCCCGAGGTCCCGACACCTGATTGGCCCGTTGAGATTCGCTCAGAATCAAGAGCAATCAATGCGGACCACGAGTAGCTCGGACCTCGTGACACCACCTCGGGCCAGGCGGGTGCACTTGCACGCCGATATATCGACAACGATGGAAGATTGCATCGGTAAAATGTATTCTAAAGACTTTGACCGAACGACTTTCTTCATTACCGCTGCAACTTTTTTTTCCTGAGCTACCGCATATTTCCGACCAATTTCAAGGCTGCGTCAGGCTTGGCAGACCCATACTTCGTATATATATGCGTTTGCCCCGAACGTCATGTTTAATGCAGGCTTTGTGGACTCTAAAGACGCCCACGATGTTGGGGCTTTTATCAGCCTCTGGACATGTAGAAACTGCGGTCAGCAGGTGAATGCCGGAACGAGTTCTGCGGCGGGGTGTGCGAAACAGACATCAAGCGCACGGCAGACATGGATACCTCCGAGCGGTATGTTCCCTTATTCAAATCTACGGGCCAATTCACTCCTTGTTGAATCCCTGACCTTGTCACGGATGAATATGTTACCAGTTCCCCATCTCCGGAGTTTCTCTTTTGGTCATCTTCTTATCTTACGGGAGGTGCGTCATGAATCGTATAGCGAGCTACGGTTTCATGGCGAGCCTTTTCTTCACATCAGCGACGTACAGGTTACCTTAGAGGCTAGGGATGTCAAGGAACTCTTCACACGGATATTAGGGAGGGTGCATGACGGATTGCGGGCAAGATATTACGGGCTGGCTGGCAGCCTTGCAGCGCTATTGCCTCCGATCGATGGCAATGATTTGCAGGCAGGGCTATGGATCACAAAGCTGTTGCTTTGCTCTAGTTGTACATGCTGCAATTTATTGGCATTGTGCTCACGGCAAGTAATGTTGCATGACATGGTTGACCACGAAGATTGATGGAAAACCTTGAAGCAATTGGTGGCTTTCTTGGATGCTCGATGGCTTCACATGCTTGTGAGTCCATAAAACCCACTGTATACGTGCCCACCATCTCTAAGCTGAAAGCATCTGCCTTCAACAAGCATCTTAAGACATGCATGCACATGAGAACTGTCATGGTTTGTGGAGAGGGTGGCATATTGCGTGAGAGTGGAGAGAGGACAGTGGCCGGGCTAGGCCAGCTACCTGTGCTGCCACACGGCCGGGCGGCAAACACTGATGCACAAGCTGCCTTACACGCCAGCACCCAAGCTGCCTTCACACCCCTGAATGATGAGCAGAGGGCATCCTGGACGGCCGCATCCATGCAGTTCATGCAGTTCAGGCTGTGCGTGCTGGCCAAGGGCACGGGTAAATGAGCCAATGGCGGGCTATTATTACGCACGTTGCAACCAGCGCCAATGAAGCAACCCAAGCCTGCCCTCCTGACAGGTATGTGTGTTTTGTTTTCTCATGTGGTGTGCACAACCAGCAATCCTTTATTTCCCTATGATGCATGTTTGCGGAATTCTGGCAACCTGGCACATGGCCAAACTCCTCAATGTCAGGGGTGGGAGGGGTTGTTTGTCAAGTGGATAGACACACGCACATGCTCAACACCTCTTGCTCCAATGCCACTGCCACTCACCCAGAAACTCAGGCACAACCACGCACGATCGCTAAGCTGCTAGCCAGAATCGCAGTCCTCACCAAAGTGAGGGATGGGGCACCAGCTAGTTTGACAGTCTGGCTGAGGACGTGCAGGAGTTGAATGACATATCTGAAGCAAGTAGTCACGGATGGCTTGGAGAAACATGGTGAAGCATGCATGGGCATGCATCTCATGTTGACAAGGGCCAGAGCAAGAGCATGAGCACGATGCATGTGCCTATGTAGAGGCCATTGGGCTTGCACTATCTGTTGAAGACAGCTGCGGTATTGTGGCCAAGCGGCTCACCGGGGATGTGCAGTGGCTTCTTCATGCTAGGTATGATGGCGGCCAAGTGCAGTCCTTTGGTGGCATATTTCAAGCCGGCAACCTCGAGGTAGCAACTGAGCAGTGTATGAGCTGTCTGGCTATGCACCACAGCGCTGGCTGAGGAGATCTAGTCCAACTTGGAAGCTGCGTTGCCAGCAACGTGGGCCCCTATAACAGAGACAGGGACATGGGGGCATCCATGGTGATGCAGAGGACCATGTGTGGCAACCTTGGTCAGGCGGGCCGGTTGCCAAGGGATGTGCTGCTACCAAATCAAGGCGCACAAAACACATCGCAACCATGCCGACGGCCGAGATGCCTGGCATCAGATTAGATTATTACATTGCCAAGCTGAGTTTGCGGCTACCGTGCGTGCTGTGGGTTTGAACTGATCATGCTAGCCAACGTGACAGTTGGCAGTTCTTATGTCTAACAAGCCCCTACTTGAAAATTGCCTTAGCATGGCCGTATGCACATATATACAACCATGTCTAGCCACTGTTCATGTTCATATATCTTTGTCTGTGTGTCACAAAAGTTGTGTTATATTATCTGTGCAAGGTCTGAACAGTTAGCAACACAGTTGGTGGGAGTTGGCCATACCGTTACTAAAGAACTTTGCATCCAAGGTTGAGTGATTAGCTGGAAACTCGCAGGTGTTGCATGGACCAGTGAACCCAATGACACTTGATGGACCTGAAGTTTTGTGCAATGTCTGAAATGACATGATGATTAACATGGGCGCTTGTTTTCAGCCTCACCTGAGCACATCTTGCATGGGAACTGCAAGAAATGTGGCGGAAATGCAAAAAACGCACATTTTTTCTCACATTTGCTAGCAAGCTGTCAATGAATGAAGTACAACAGACCTGGATTTTTGTGCAATGTCTACTATGATGATATTTAATATGCTTGCAAGTTTCCAGCCCCAACTGAGCACATCTTGTATGAAAACTGTCATGAAATGTGTGAAAAAAACGCGAAAAACGTGCATTTTTGCTAGCATTTGGTGGCATTTTGTTACCAAATACAGTACGATGGACCTGATTTTTTGTGCCATGTCTACATTTATGATGTGTAACGTGATTGCAAATTTCCAGCCTCGACTGAACACATCTTCCATGGAAACTGCTATGAGATGTGGTGAAACGGTGCGTTTTTGCTAGCATTTGGTGGCAGTTTGTCACCAAATGAGGTCAGATGACCATGGGACATGGTGCACAGATGGTAGACATGAGCATAAGCCTACATGCAAACAGCCAGGTCAGGAGCTCTTTATTTGCATATCAAATGGTATTTGTTTGTATTAAAATCTGGAAAGTTGCTAAAAATAGACATGCCAAAAATAGACCAACCGATGTCGAAAAATTCTGGAAAGTCAAATTCCTTTTACTGGTGTCATGGACATGCTGCCTACCAATATCTAGCATGTTTGGACTCAATTTGCTCCTTGTAGGGCTTATAAGGGCATTTTTTGGCACTTTCATACCGTTGTGGGCTTGGGTAGCACTGCTGGACGGCGTGTTCGAGGATCCCGTTCAATATCTGCCAGGATTGGGGAGGCCAAAGCGCTTTGTGAGCTATGGATTCGGCGTTGGTTACGCCCAGCAGTTGAGAAAGATCCTCGAGATGGCCGCAGCATTCTTGAGCAACCCTGCAAGAAGACTTTGTACTCGGAGTATGTTAGGGAGAGACAAGATTACAATGCACCTGTGGTTAGTATTTCGCTTTTCAGGACAATCTTCAAAGCAGTGGCGACAATCATGGAAGTCCATGTTGAGCGTTTTCGCACAAAGGTTATGGGTGAATGTTCCCGCTGTCGAAAGCTGAAGGATGCCATTTTGTTTTACCGGACCACTGACCGGGCCAGGTGGGAGGCCAGTAAGGAGAAGTTAGCTGATCACACTGATTTCTTTAATGGGGAGCGGATGGCTTATCTGCAGCGAAGGTTCGAAGGCGCCAAGCATTTTTTTGTTTCCATAGTCATGGATGGTTTGGCAAAGATGAAGACAGCGGTTCCAACGAGGGGGAGCGCCTCGAAAGAGTGGCTTAGCAGCCGCCAGCTTCATATACCGTACCAGTTAGTCTGCTCTATTTTGCACGGGGTGAGGACGTATTTTTGGGTCATCATGCCATGGGTAGCTAATTCTGAGGTTTCTGGTAATTCAGGGCGCGTCACGGCAACAGTGCTCACGCATCAGTTGTTGGAAGTGGTTGTTGAGCGTCCATGGGAGAAGTCCACTGATCCTGAGATTCGTGAGTTTGGCCTTGCCCCTAACCTCGTCCTTCAAGTGGATGGGGGTGGGGACAACATGAACAACGAGTTGTTGGGGTTCCTAGCTGTTCTCATTGTCCGCCGCCTCTTTGCTCGCATCAGGGTGTGCCGGCTTCCACCGGGACACACACACAATGATGCTGACCAAAGGTTTGGTTGGTTCATCCGGTGGTACAACGGCATCAAGAACCGTGTGTCAGATCTTCCACCGGTGCTGATGCTGACGTTTCAAGACGTGCTGCAGGGGCTGAAGCGTGCCTTTGCACAGCAGTGTGCAAGGGTGCATAACAATCAGTGCATGGCTGGTTATCGCGAGGTCATGTTTTGCCTGGCATGGTCCCTCTAATGATGACTCTATGTCATAAATGTCCCTCACTATAACGACTCAATGAGAATGTGTTATAATTTTTCATTTTAAGTTAGACATGTATGATGTCAATGAGGCACCCATGAATATACTTAGTTGTCTCTTTTATACAGTCACATGATGTGTTCCCACGTACCATGCTGAAATAAATTATGTGCATGCTTAAATATTGTCAAGGCAAGCAGCAATTAATAAACGCTTAGCTGCAATTTGTGAATGCTTACATGTGTATAGTTAGACAACTACAATGTCAATACAATTCTGCAAAGATGTGTCTTTACATGCAATATGAGGCGCCATGGTGGTGTCACGGTGTCACGGTGTCACGGTGTCACGGTGTCACGGTGTCACGGTGTCACGGTGTCACGTGCGGAGTCACGGTGTCCAGGTCATCTAGGGCAACCTTGTCATTATCAAATAGACATATAATCCCCATTACTTAATCACTAAATGTGCAAAGATGTGTGTTTACATGCAATATGAGGCGCCATGGTGGTGTCACGGTGTCACGGTGTCACGGTGTCACGGTGTCACGGTGTCACGTTGTCCAGGTCATCTAGGGCAACCTTGTCATCATCAAATAGACATATAATCCCCATTACTTAATCACTAAATGTGCAAAGATGTGTGTTTACATGCAATATGAGGCGCCATGGTGGTGTCACGGTGTCACGGTGTCACGGTGTCACGGTGTCACGGAGTCACGGTGTCCAGGTCATCTAGGGCAACCTTGTCATTATCAAATAGACATATAATCCCCATTACTTAATCACTAAATGTGCAAAGATGTGTGTTTACATGCAATATGAGGCGCCATGGTGGTGTCACCGAGTCACGGTGTCACGGTGTCACGGTGTCACGGTGTCACGTTGTCCAGGTCATCTAGGGCAACCTTGTCATCATCAAATAGACATATAATCCCCATTACTTAATCACTAAATGTGCAAAGATGTGTGTTTACATGCAATATGAGGCGCCATGGTGGTGTCACGGTGTCACGGTGTCACGGTGTCACGGTGTCACAGGTCCTATGAACTTCCCCTTCCTCAAAGACTTTAGTTGAGATGTTAGATGCATAGAAATGCAACTTTGAAAAATGAAGTACAAATGGCGTGCTCTAGTACAAATCCATATTAGGCTAGGGTCAATGAGGGTGTCAAAGAGAATGTCCTCGCCCCCATGCCCCACCAGGACCTCCAAGTGCTCGTAGCGCCAGCCCGACGGCCCGGTAGAGGAAGCCCGCGGGACCGCACGCATCACCTCCAAGAAGCAGTCGCGGTCCAGCCGGATCGAGGGGGGCCGGCAGGGGGTCCGGCACGGGCAGCTGGAATCCGGGCTCCGCAGGGTGAAGAGCCTCCAACCATGCAAGGCCGCCAGGGTAGCCGCATTGGCGGGGGCCAGCTTGGCCATTTCCAAGCGGGTCATGGCCCGGCTGAGCTGCCCCTCGCGGACGAGGCGGATGACGTCGGCGGCCACCCGCTCGAAGTTGACCTCCCCCGACAGCCGGGCCGTGCGCGGGGGCGGCACGCCAAACAGCCCCTCCCAGTCCCCCTGCAGAAAGCGTCGGCAACGGGCAATAACCGCACCCTGGAGGCCGCGCACACCACGCCCGAGAGGGGTGAGGAGCAGGCTCCGGATCACCATGTGCAGTTTAAAGCCCAGCGGGTCGTCCGGAGCGGCGTGCATGCGCCGGAGAGAAACAATTGCACATTGCGCGAAAAGGCTACGCGCGCGGTGGGGGATCGAGGTCGGTCAGGGTAGACGTCGGGTTGATGGCGCATGCATCCCAGGGAACCGACGTGTCAAGCCAACGCCAACTGCATGGCCAAGTAGTCAGGCGGCGGGGGCTGGGAGCCGGTGGGAGCCGAGGCGGGAGGGGGGGAGGGGGCCGGGACTGCGGGCCGGTTGAGGGGCCGTTGAGCCGGCAACACAGGCGCGCGCGTGCTGAGCGCGCCCGTGAATGGAGTACACCCGCTGGCAGTGAGCTTCCGGGCACCGGTAACAGCTCATGGCCTGCAGATCCGCCGCCCGGAGATCGGGGTGCACAGCGCGAAGGTGCTGGCAGAGGAGGTTACGGTTGTGGAACACACCAGCACACGGGGACCCCGTGGGAAGCAGCACAGCACACCGGTGAAGGCCATCACATAGCTTCTCATATATATGCGACGAACGCATCCAGTCGGCCTTGGCGCAGCTGGTCCCGGGCCCCGACCTCCCGCCACATGCTATTCGCATTGCCTCCCTGCCTGCACGGATGGGTGGCTGCGGTCTGACTCGTGCCGCCCGGCTGGCCCCAGCAGCCTTTTTGGGCTCCGTCGCTCAGTCGTGGGCGGAAAGCTGCCGGCTCCTGCCCCTTTTGGCAACGGCAGCGCCTGACCTCCTGGACCCCAGCAGCCCTTTGCCCTTCGTCACCGCCATCCAGGAGGCCTATGCTGAGATCCAGCAGGCCTGTTCTCCCGTCCGTGCCGCTCAGGCGGTACAGCGCCACCTCCCTCGCGGCACTCCCTCGGTCGCCTCCGTTCAATCTCCCGCCGCATTCCCTGCTCGCGTCATCGATAAACACCAGAAAACCTACGCGGGTATTCTGCACACGGCTGATTGGATTGCTCTTTTCGCGGACCTCAACGCCCAGGGACGTGCGTGGCTGTTCTCGCTTTCCTTGCGGAGTGTGGGCTCGGCGTACCTTCGTGCTCTTCCCATGGCCCCCCATTCGCCTTGGCTCCCAGCCACTACTCGGTGGCGCTCCGGCACCAGCTATTTGCCCCGCAGCCTCTTGTTCCGGCCGGGCGGCCTTGTGGTAGCTGTGGGCAGCCGCTGGATCCCACGGGGACTCACTACCTTGCCTGCATGGGGGGCCAACAGAATCAGAATTGGTATTTGTATTTGCACACTGTCCTCCTGACGGTGGTGCTCGCCATGATTCGGTCGGTTTTCCCCCACGCGAACATCCGGTCCGAGGATGCGGATGGCGCTGCCTTCTATTCCCCCAACCACCGGCCTGACATCGTGGTGCTGGACTTTGAGGGGGGTGGCCGGCATCTGCTTATTGACGTTTCGGTGGCGCGGCCCTTGGCTCTTAGCCACGTGGCTGGGGCCTCCCTCACGGCAGGTTACACGGCGGACCGGGCGGAGCGGGCCAAGCTCCTGGCCTACGGCGACGTCGGGCACCATCGTGTGGTGCCCTTTGTCCTGGAGGAGTTTGGGGCCATGGGGCCCCTGACCTCCGCCTTCTTCAAGGAGTGTTGCCGGCTCCGGGAGGACCGGCTGGACCTGGAGGGCCAGCGGGCCCCATGGTCGGCGCGGACCTGGACGTCATATTGGCGTCAGCGCTTGTCGGTGGCGCTGACTCGGGCCATGGCGGACATCATGCTCCGCCGTACGCGGGCTGATTTTGCGGTGCAGCAGGGCTATTAGGTTCCTCCCGTTAGGCGTTTCCATTGGTCTTATCGTAGTATAGAGCTTTGACATGGCTCTGTATATAGGTTTATAGCTGGGCGTTTGCTTTGGTTTGAGTGATTTCACTCTGCTGTAAGTAATTATATTTTTAATATATATGCTTGCAAGTAGTGGTGCATGTAATGGAATTAATTAGTTAATTAATTAATTAGACTCGTGCTCCCGTTGGGGAGAAACGGAGCATTAACCCCGATGGATGGATGGATGGATGGATGGATGGATGGATGGATGGATGGATGGATGGATGGATGGATGGATGGATGGATGGATGGATGGATGGATGGATGGATGGATGGATGGATGGATGGATGGATGGATGGATGGATGGATGGATGGATGGATGGATGGATGGATGGATGGATGGATGGATGGATGGATGGATGGATGGATGGATGGATGGATGGATGGATGGATGGATGGATGGATGGATGGATGGATGGATGGATGGATGGATGGATGGATGGATGGATGGATGGATGGATGGATGGATGGATGGATGGATGGATGGATGGATGGATGGATGGATGGATGGATGGATGGATGGATGGATGGATGGATGGATGGATGGATGGATGGATGGATGGATATGGATGGATGGATGGATGGATGGATGGATGGATGGATGGATGGATGGATGGATGGATGGATGGATGGATGGATGGATGGATGGATGGATGGATGGATGGATGGATGGATGGATGGATGGATGGATGGATGGATGGATGGATGGATGGATGGATGGATGGATGGATGGATGGATGGATGGATGGATGGATGGATGGATGGATGGATGGATGGATGGATGGATGGATGGATGGATGGATGGATGGATGGATGGATGGATGGATGGATGGATGGATGGATGGATGGATGGATGGATGGATGGATGGATGGATGGATGGATGGATGGATGGATGGATGGATGGATGGAATCATGGATGGATGGATGGATGGATGGATGGATGGATGGATGGATGGATGGATGGATGGATCGGGATGGATGGATGGATGGATGGATGGATGGATGGATGGATGGATGGATGGATGGATGGATGGATGGATGGATGGATGGATGGATGGATGGATGGATGGATGGATGGATGGATGGATGGATGGATGGATGGATGGATGGATGGATGGATGGATGGATGGATGGATGGATGGATGGATGGATGGATGGATGGATGGATGGATGGATGGATGGATGGATGGATTAATTAATTAATTAATTAATTAATTAATTAATTAATTAATTAATTAGACTCGTGCTCCCGTTGGGGAGTCACGGAGCATTAACCCCGATGGATGGATGGATGGGTGCAAACATTCCTACCGCGGTCTAATCTATCTACATTGGCTACATACTACATCTATCTAACAACATTCTAACTACAACATCTATCTAGTAGGCAGCCGCACGCTGCCCTAGGGGAGCTATCTGGCGTGCCTCCCGCGGGATTGCACACGCGGGCGCTTCCCCACTGGGGGGGGCTCGTTGTCCTCTATGACCTGGGCCCACTTGGCCTTGTCCATCATCTTCTTCCAAATCACGGAGAGGCCTAGGCCCCCCAGGTCCTCTACTAGCTGTTCTTTGAAGGTGCGGGCCTTGCGGCGTCTAACATCACTGGGCCCAGCCCACGTCAGGAGGTGCCGGCCAGGCTGTGCTGGTCGCAGTCCTGCGGGGGGGCCGCGTGAGGTGTCTACCTGGTTGGTGCGAGCTAGGTGCCCTACGAGCTGCAGGCGGCGTTGCTTAATGGTGCTGGTGATATAGGGCATGCCCTGGTACAGGTCCTCATTGCGGACATGAGCAGCATATCCTACTCTGAAAATGGAACGCAGCATGCTGGTGACCGCGCCGTCCAGCTTGCGGGCCAGGTCGGCGGTGAGGGTCCACGTCTCGGCGCCATACGTGAGAACAGGAAGGACGAGGACCTTGAACAGGTCCTGTTTCTCGATCCTGCCCAGGGGCTTGCGCCACAGGGCCCGGTACTGGCGTAAAGCGTGCCAGGCGAGGGAGATGCGATGGTCCACATCAACCTCGCAGCTCAGGGAGCAGGCTGCCCAGCAGCTTGACGCGGTCCCGATACGGGACTCGAGAGCCGTCTAGGAGATAGAGGGGCGGCGCTGAGTTGGTGAGCCCAACCGCCAGGGCCTCTGTCTTCTTGCTGACCTCAAGCCCCACTGCACGGGCCTCGAGAGCCAGGCAGTCAAGCCATGTCTGCACGTGCTCAGTGTCCTCGAAGAGCTGGGTGGTGTCGTCTGCGTAAATGATGTCTGCTAGCCGAATCTCCGTGTCCGCACCGCCATGCCAGAATTTGTTAGCAACCTGCACTCCTGGTTCCCTGCCCACGATGCGGGCAAATCGCTTGCGCGCCTGAATCATTACGTATTCGACAACAATAATGAACAGGTTAACCTGGCGGCTGGTCGCGTTCCTCCCGCGCTGCGCGCGAGTGGTTAGCGGGCGCTCGCCTCCTCGCTCTGCTCAAGGGTGTCTTGCCCCCCCCCGAGGGCAAGGTGCGCCCGATCGCCTGCGGTGAGGTGCTCCGCAAGCTCGTGGGCAAAGTGATCTGCCGCCAAAAGGCGCCCGAGCTCCGTGCCTTTTTCTGCCCGCCCCTCGCAGCGGGTGAGACCTCGGTGGCGGCCCAGCTGGGGGTGACGACTCCAGGCGGGGCGGATATCCTCATTCATTCGATGCAGGCCTACCTCGAGGCCCACCCCACCCACGCTGTCGTCAAGGTCGACTGCCACAACGCGTTCAACAGTCTGTCCCGCGCCAGCATGTTTGCGGCCGTCATGGAGTCCTTCGAGGACTTGTACGCTTGGACAGCCGTGTGCTACGGCCAGCCCGGCCAACTGGTTCACATCATGGAGCTAGGACGGCACTCGCGGCGGCCTGCTGTCGCGGTCGGGCACCCAGCAAGGGGACCCCCTGGGACCCCTGTACTTTGCCGCCCCCCTCCAGGGTTGCCTCCAAGCGGTCCATGCTGCCCACCCGGCGGTCGCTATTCAGGCCTACTTGGATGATATCTACCTTCTGGGCCCTGTGCCGGACACCACCGCGGCTCTCAGTGCTGGCACTGCAGACCGCGGTGGCCGACATCAACCTCCAGTTGACCCTGGCCAAGTGCGCGGTGTACTCGCCCCAAGGTGATTGCTCCGGCTTTCCGCCCCAGCTCTTGGGCCGGGACGAGCGCCTCCATGGGTTGGATGTCCTCGGCGTTCCGGTTGGCGACCCCGCGTTTGTCATCGATGCTCTGCGGGCCGCCCTTGAGGCACGCACTGAGGTACTGCCCTTGATTGCGCGCCTTCATGATTCGCAGACCAAGGGTCTGCTTCTGTGGTTTTGCGCTCACCCTCGCGTCGTTCACTGGCTCCGGGGCGCTCTTCCGGCTCAGGTCCGGCTGGCCGCCGAGGGCCACGACGAACGCATCCAGTCGGCCTTGGCGCAGCTGGTCCCGGGCCCCGACCGAGCCCGCCACATATGCTATTCGCATTGCCTCCCTGCCTGCACGGATGGGTGGCTGTGGTCTGACTCGTGCCGCCCGGCTGGCCCCAGCAGCATTTTTGGGCTCCGTCGCTCAGTCGTGGGCGGAAAGCTGCCGGCTCCTGCCCCTTTTGGCAACGGCAGCGCCTGACCTCCTGGACCCCAGCAGCCCTTTGCCCTTCGTCACCGCCATCCAGGAGGCCTATGCTGAGATCCAGCAGGCCTGTTCTCCCGTCCGTGCCGCTCAGGCGGTACAGCGCCACCTCCCTCGCGGCACTCCCTCGGTCGCCTCCGTTCAATCTCCCGCCGCATTCCCTGCTCGCGTCATCGATAAACACCAGAAAACCTACGCGGGTATTCTGCACACGGCTGATTGGATTGCTCTTTTCGCGGACCTCAACGCCCAGGGACGTTCGTGGCTGTTCTCGCTTTCCTTGCGGAGTGTGGGCTCGGCGTACCTTCGTGCTCTTCCCATGGCCCCCCCATTCGCCTTGGCTCCCAGCCACTACTCGGTGGCGCTCCGGCACCAGCTATTTGCCCCGCAGCCTCTTGTTCTGGCCGGGCGGCCTTGTGGTAGCTGTGGGCAGCCGCTGGATCCCACGGGGACTCACTACCTTTCCTGCATGGGGGGCCAACAGAATCAGAATTGGTATTTGTATTTGCACACTGTCCTCCAGACGGCGGTGCTCGCCATGATTCGGTCGGTTTTCCCCCACGCGAACATCCGGTCCGAGGATGCGGATGGCGCTGCCTTCTATTCCCCCAACCACCGGCCTGACATCGTGGTGCTGGACTTTGAGGGGGGTGGCCGGCATCTGCTTATCGACGTTTCGGTGGCTGCATCAGGATACAAAGACTCTAAAGACCTATGTGTGGAAAACCCTACGTTCAGGGCCTGTCGTAGCATCCTAGTAACCGTGCCGTTCAGCCGTGTGCATGGCCAGCGTGTCCGTGAGCGTCCATGCCTCGTCGGCATAGGTGAGCACCAATGCACCCCCAGTCTGGACAGTCAGACACTTGCAACCCCCCGCCCACACATAGCCATTAGATGTCTCAATCTCACGGTACTACGGTTCATAGGGTAGATAGCTGGGAACAGGCCCCTACGTTACTTTGTTTAAAGTGATACGACAAAGGCCCCACGCTTGGTGTGCCTAGGCTGTTGCGGGACTTCAAAACACGCTTTCGAATTCTTAAGTGCTCGCAAGAATACAAAAATTATTTAGGCTGTTGACTAGCTAGGGGTAATCCTTTCTATGTCTTCAAATGCATTCAAACGGAACAGTTCTGACATGAGCGTCTGTTCCTGCGGGTAAGCACCACCGGGTCTGCTGTGCCGAGTTAGCTTATGGCCACTGTACGAGAGATATTCTTTCTCTTCAGTGTCAAAACCTGCAACCGTGAACGGCATATCGCTGACAAGCAGTATGCCAATCAGCCGCATACCCGTTCGGCAGCTGATGTAAGTAGGGATGCGTGCACCAACCCCGTGGGCTTCGAGCCAGGGATACATAAACAGCCCGCACATGTGGGGCCCATCGGCCATCACTATCTTGCCCCCATGCTTTTCTAGGCCTCTGCGCACCCAGTCACCCTCCCCATCGAAGCCCGAGCCCTCGAACCTCAGCACGCTGCCAGGCCTTTCCTGGGAGGTTGCGATTTGCTCCCAGAACAGCGCTTGTTTCTCCCGGGAGCAACACTCCCCTTTCATGCTGGGGGTGACAGCAAGATCCCCATGGCACAGAGACCAGGAGCCATGCAGGCACAGGGATCACAGGGACCAGGTCCATCATCGTGGCAGAGCAAGGGGAAAAGTCAGCCAGCATTACCACAGATATCACTACAGATTTGATGGCAAGAGCAGAACCCCCCTGGCACTGGATACACGTACCGTAATAGGCGCACACCCTGACTAGCACATGCCAGGGACAATCAGGTCCACGTGTGTAAAGGCAAAGGTAATAAGCTGCTTCCAGCCAGGTGCGGCCCGGCTCAATGCTACCCATGGCGGGAAAGGGTAACACCTGCAAGTGTGTGAGCGGCAATGCGCGCGGGCGTAGCCCCTTGCCACAGGTGCCTTGGTAGAGCATGCGCAGAAGCGCACCAGGTCGAGGCCGCCGATGTCTACACAGCCGTACACGTGTCAACCACGGGACCACCAGCACACACCACGCGGCGACACCCTGCAGCGGCCACGTTACCAACTGATGAGTGCTCAAATGAAAGGGCAAGCACACGCGAGGTGGTGCCGATGCACGTGGAACGCCCCACACCTCCAGCCAGCACGCCACCCACACCGCCAACCTGGCAGGCATTGGAAACCAGTCTCACACCAGCCCTGTGGCAGACACATGCGACAAATACTTCCCTTGCTAGAGTCTACCCTATGCTCCTGCGGTAGCTGGTAAAGTCCCTGTTATTCTACCCCACCTAGTTGGCTGCCCACACTTGTGCTCGCCCCCCATAACACTCTAAACTTGCCCGGCCTGTCTGACTCCTCCCTAATAGCTCTTCCAGAACAAGGGCGCTCCACACCACAGGCCTGGATGAGAACAACTAAAGCAGCCAGTCTCCTGCCAGAGTAGCCCAGGCGCGGCACCCAAGTTCTAACAGATGGATGAATGCGGCCAGGTGTTGTTTTAACAACCCTCGGCGCATGTCCGCACGATCCGACGGCCATGATAGGGCTCGCAGCTCCTCAAGCACCGACAAGCATGAACACAAGAATGAGCACGAGGAACTGTGTGACCTATTGCAAGAAACTGTGGCATGAAGAGGGCAGTCAGATTACAACATCATTTTGTTGCAAGCGACCTCGCATACTGCTGTACGATACGAAGCATTTATTGCATACTACAGCCCGGTACTGCACATGGCAGGGCATGCTATCTCACATTACCAAGGACCTCTGCCTGCAATTTTTACAGTACCCATGGCGCACACTCACACGCGTGCGCGGCCACTCACCACCCGCACACATCCCGGAAGTCGTTGGCCACGTCAAATGTGCGCTTGATTCCCACGTATGGCTCGTACCCCTTGACCGGGTTGCTGTTGAACCGGAACACCACGTCAAACTTGTCGATCGTGGAGCCAAGCTGGACTTTGGCCGACATGATGCGTGCCGAGTTGCCGATGATGAGCAAGCGGCGGCCTTGGAGCGGCTGCAGCCAGCCCTGGTTGGCGGAGCGCACGCGCACAAGGTATTTTTCCAGTGGGGCCCACGCCGCCTTCTTGGCATTCAGCTGGGCCATCCCGTCCAGTGACGGGTGCGTGCATACCTTGATGCCAGCCACCGCGCCCGTTAGGGGTGACCGACTCCCATACCCCCAGAAATGGCCACTCCCACCTGCACCCAGCACCTGGCCGAACGCGACGGCGAAATGCCGCGCATTCACCTCCCCGCGGCTCTGCCCATTGTCCACAACCACTCGCAGCGTGCCACCTGTCAGGGAGAGCGCGATGTGGTGCCATCCCCCCACAGGCACCTGCGCGCCCGTGCTGTGCGGCGACCACGGCCCGCCCCCCGGGAACTTGAAGTACTGCTCTTTCACCACGTGCTTCATGGGGGGGCCCGTCGCCACCACCACGGCGCCGCGGTGGATCTGCACCTCGAAACGGTGGTTCGGCCCTTCCCCCGAAAACACCGCGTTGGGACTGCTGTCCAGGTTGCTCGTCTCCACCCACAGGGACATGCCCCACTCCGGGCCCAGCAGCAGGCCGCCGGGACCGTTGAGGTGGATGCCCCCTTTGGGGAACCCGCTGAACTCCATGGCCGTTCCGTTCAGGCCATCAGGGCCTTTAGCGTGGTGCCCACCCACGTAGCCGGTGGGTAGCTTGGCCGTTCCGTGGACTGCGAGGTGTTCCGCATTTCAGGTTCGCGTGAGGAGGGAGGTGGTCCGCATGTCAGGTTAGCGTGACGAGTGAGGTGTTTAGGATGCCATGTCAGCGCGGCGTGTGCGTGATCATGCCCACGTTAACATGGCATGGTGGACATGCGGGTGGTGGGCATGAAGAAAGGTGCACATGGGTTGGTGCAGGGCCAACCATGGTCTGGGGGGGGAAGAGCAGCAGGGACTTTGCCATGCAGACATCATTGCAGGGATCGTGGATGCTATAATCTCCACGAATCCACCGCATGATCCGTGGTTCCTCCGCTCTCACACAAATCCAAATGCCCATGCTCCCCCCACAACCAGCCAACCTTCATGCTCTGGCCTTCTAGTTGTGGTGCCGTTCTGGCCTTGTAGTCATCGATGGTCCCCGTTCCCAACAAACAAGTCCTGCCTGGGGGCAGCCCAATCACACAAGGAAGACATCACGGGGTGTGATCCCGTCGCTGTAGCCACATCAGCACGAGCGTCGAGTATCGCACTGGCCGTTACCCAGCCTCGCTCCGTCACCCACGCCGGCCCCCCTGGTTGTCTGTCGCTAGGTGTCATCACTGCAAAGCAGAGCGGCTACCACTGGTTGAGCGTGACGCAGCAAGATATGTGCGGCACAGCACAAAGCACAGCTCCTTTTTCCCATTCCACCCCCGTCCAGCCTATGCCAGCCAAGTGTGTATCAGTCCCTCCCTCCCTCCCTTCCTCCCTCCCTCCCTCCCTCCCTCCCTCCTCCCTCCCTCCCTCCTCCCTCCCTCCCTCCCTCCCTCCCTCCCTCCCTCCCTCCCTCCCTCCCTCCCTCCCTCCCTCCCTCCCTCCCTCCCTCCCTCCCTCCCTCCCTCCCTCCCTCCCTCCCCCCTTCCTCCCTCCCTCCCTCCCTCCCTCACCCAACTGATCAATCAGGTTCCATGAATCACCAAAAAACGATTGACAAGATGATCCTTCATGGCCACCGTCCCCCCGCAAACGCCAGCTGTCCCACCTGGCGAGTGGTGCACCAGATCCAGGATGGTCTCGCCGGGCCGAGGCTGCAGCGTCCACAGGATGCAGTCGGCGGGCCAGATGGACGGGGTGGCCTCCTCCTCCCATGCAAGACCTGGGCCAAAGGGGTGTTAAGGGATCCGGGTAGCACAAGGACGGGGGGACAGGTAATCAGAGGACACTGGAGCCGCGTTGTTTGTGATAGGAGAATATTTACCGAAATTCACAAGTCGTGTAGTACTTATCGCGAAGTCCAAAGATCTCTCACGTGGTACCAGCGAGGTACCACAGTAACTACCGTTGCTCCATGTTACACAGAAACAAAAGTCGCCTTTTCACCAAAATGCTATGGTTCCTCTCATACACAGCCACCTGAGGATGCCAAGCATTACGCTGATTGTGAGCCGGACACAGGTGTGAGCGAGACAGGCTTGACCATAGGAGCACGCAGGCATGGCTGGAGAGCACCAAGCGATTTCAAGTGTATATTAGTAGAATAAAAGATGGGGTATCCCGAAGCACAAAGTTTTACGATGACATGTCATGACATAGAAGTGACGACATGTTACTAGACCGAAAGCCCGGCCGGTTGGATACCCTGCCGACGGTTGCAAGATCGTGAAAACCACAGCAAGCCTTTACATGTGCGTAAGTGCCACAAAGGAATGCACAGGTATCCAATTCGAACATATGTTGATCGGCTAACGCGGGCAAATGGCATTGGAAAAAAATGACACATGGGACTAGCTATATAAGGCAACAGGAAAAGGAAGGGACGGAGATATCATGCAAAGGTGAGACCGATGAAGGAAACAACTGCATTGAGACAACGTTTTCACAGGCACGACGACGATTGAGGAGAAACGGAGGGATGTCGCTGGCTGTGCAGATAATGGAAGGCGAAGGGATAGTCAAACACGGGCCAACCGAATTAGAAACGCCACCACATAGAACTAAAGCACTAACCAGGAATTGTGAAGGTGACCGCCAGCAAAAGTGCTACCAAGAATGTAGGCATTCTGAAGCACCGATAATCGGCCGAGCATTGACTAGGGCCTGTGCCCTTATCCATCTTCCACGGGGGACTTAAATCTCTGCTAATGAACTAGATCCAACTCCTGAATACAAAGCTTGTAGGAACAGCCATAATTCCCTTCGCGCGCTAAAAGCCTTGGCCTTCGCTCCTCCAAGTCTCGGTAGCGTTAAGGTAAAAAAGACGTTGGATTTGGCGTTTGACAGGTGTGAAAATGCACTACGGGGACCGTGATCCAACGGAGCAAGAGGTCGCACATCACGTGAGAACTGAGTCAACTTGAGATGCTTCACCCGAGCTGCTTGCATTGCCATTCTGCATGGCCGCATCACCATGACCTTCGTAATTAAATTATCACGTTCGTAATTATCTTCACGTTCCGGAGCTGGCTGGGACACCCTGGCAGCGTGCGGGCCAGCAAACGGATTTTCCACGCCTCCGGCCGGGCCGGAAGCGGGGGCGTGCCGAACTGCCGATGCCATAGTGACCATACAGTGAGGCAAAACGATCAATGAACGCCCGCGCCCGTCCATGAAAGTACGCGGGCGGGAAGCGGATGTTTTTAAGCTGAAAGCGAGGTTCTAGTTTGAGTCAGAGCTCAAAAGAGATACAAGGCTTATGGCAAAGGTTTAGGCTTCCTTATTTTAGTCAGTTCAGCCGACGATCATGATCATCATCGATGATCATCATTATTCAATTCAGTTATCATAGCATGAAGCCGCAGCGCCGGGCAGCCGGGGACTATGAATGAATAATAACTGAATTGATGATCATCCATCATGATAGTCGGTTGTCTCACTTAATGGTACGCTGCCGGCCGGCGACAACGCCCCGGTCCCGTTCAT
>RPFO01000392.1:1273155-1333155 GCA_009746045.1 Mesostigma viride | reverse complement strand
TGTTCCAATTTAATTTTTATTTTTAATTTTAGTTACTTGCTTACTTACTTACTACACACCTACATGCGCATGACACGCAAGTACATATGCGTACATATGCGTACATATGAATACATATGCGTTGACCAGTTGTCTCTTCGATATATGACTGCTTAAAGTAAGCAATGGCTGCAGTTGTTCTTTACCACCATGCATGGCCGCTTCTTGTTTACCGATACTCCATGCACTCAACCACAAATAGACCTGAACATAATGATGTTACCCCATGATGTATTGCGGGCATAGAGTTGCATATTGAAACCAGGTGTCTCACTTAATGTACCGATACCATGTACACTTACACTCCCACTCCCACTCCCACTCCCACTCCCACTCCCACGCCCACTCCCACTCCCACTCCCACGCCCACTCCCACTCCCACTCCCACTCCCACTCCCACTCCCACTCCCACTCCCACTCCCACTCCCACTCCCACTCCCACTCCCACTCCCACTCCCACTCCCACTCCCACTCCCACTCCCACTCCCACTCCCACTCCCACTCCCACTCCCACTCCCACTCCCACTCCCACTCCCACTCCCACTCCCACTCCCACTCCCACTCCCACTCCCACTCCCACTCCCTCTCACTGTCCTAAAGCCAGCCAAACCTGCGTTCCTCCCACAGCCGGTCGCTGGCGAGTAAGGCCAGCCTTCCACAAAGTGTCTTGCCTGTTGAGCGCCCCAAGCTTGCAAAAGGGACCATTGTAGCAGGTTACACAAGAAGCAGGCTGAATGACCATAACAGCCATGGGTAATAATAAAAAAAAGACCTCCCTTGATCTCTCTCGCGGGTAATGTGACACAATGAGCATTCTTGGAATCCTAGCCAAAACAAGGAGCAACTGAGAATTAAGTTAAATTAAGTGGTAAATTGTCATCGCAGCAAAATAAGCTAACCAAGGTACCTGCCCGGGCAGGCAAATGGGAGATTTCTTGCCAGCGCTGGTTGTCTCGTTGAAATGGGATGTGTCATCAACGCACTTCCAAGCACTACGATATTAAGTCATACTAGGATAGCGTGCTGGGCAAGCAGAACAAGCATGTTGCAACAAAACCAACATATACTTGTCATTTTGACATACGCCAGCAAGAGTAAGCCAAAACCAGGTTTTTATTAATCTGCTCCAAGGCAAACCCCATTGTTGGTCGACAGCGATACATACTGTGCAAATCCCGGATTGGGCCTGACTGCCAAGAATTTCCAGTTGGCCATTTCAGCAGCGCACATAGGGGAAGATGCGACGACTTGGCGAGGAGAAAGCGGCCATTTTGTGCACGGCCTGGCACGGGATACGGTTTGCGGTATCCTGGCTGTGCCGACTGGTGGCTGCAGCGCTTTTCTCTCAACGAATTTCCACGCGCTTCATACATCATCCCATGAATCCCCAGCAGAAAGTCACAAGAGCAGTTTTAAAAAACTGCGGTCTCCCCATGAAACTGCATGGCCGCACAATCTCTGTACGACAGCGGCATACAGCCATCTGAGATTATTTATACAGGCCCTACAAGCTGGAAGAGGCTTGGCCGCGGCTCGGTCCTCATGCCCAGCACAATTATCAACGGGATAAAGCCGTATTGCGCCAGGACCTTCGCCTTCTTGAGGATTTGAGTCGGCACCGTTTTTACAAGCCGCTGGATATCTTTTCCTTCCATGATTTGAGTACCAAAATTCCTGGGGAGAGCTAAAGTTGAGGGCCTTTGCTGGAAAACAAACTGCGCGCTCTCAGGACAGAAAGAATCGTCCTGCAGGCTCGGGGTTGCGAAGTCTTGGGTGTTTGGGACTGCAGAATGAGCCACGGAGCATGCAACTGATGCAAGGATGTCAAGTATTTCGCAACCAGCTCGTACAGCACCACGCACCGCTGTGCAGTTATGTACTAATTGTTTGTCGCACAGGCACGCAGGCAGCGAGCATGGTGAGATATGACTCATATGAGCCGCATGCCGGAAATTTGCAGCTGTCACCTCCGAAGGACTGGCGACGGTCAACGACGCGGCGCGCAGGCCTCCCCAACTAGCCCTCTATCTGCCTCGAATCTCGATCGATTGAGCTTCCGTATTCCCGATTCCGTAACACAGCCTACGCTGTTGTACTACAACCCAACTTAAGGCGGGAATCTCTGCTGCCCATGTGCCACGCCAACAACAACAACTACAACAAGGCGGGAATGACTGACTGTACATAGTGCCTACAGTAGGTAGGAAAGACTACAATATCAGCACAATATACCGTAGTGGCTCTTATATCAGTACGCCTAATTATGTACGAATCGACCCCGTACAGGCCGAAAAAAAACCTCCTTCCGGCCTCGTACATCCCAAGATATCGCCCTCAGATGCTACTATATACGTATGAGGGGCTTCCATATGTTGCCCCTAGGGTACTGCCTCCCAAATACACCTACGATATACCCCTACGATATACCTACGTACACTAAGAAAAAATCCCCAAAACCCCGTACGCGTAACAAAAATCGCTAAAAGCCCTCGTACGATAATTAAGCGTACACATATAAGAGCCACTACGGTAGCTAATAAAAGGTAATTGAAGGATTTAGGAATGCAATTACGCAACTGCTTTAAGTCACGATGCTTGCTGCCAGCCTGCCACATATTTGTCTGGAATTCACTGGAAGTCGTGATCAATAATAAACTATGCCATTCTCCTTTTACTGCGCCCCTCATAACTAGTCCCGTTGTCCGTGAAACGAGTTGGGCATTTAATAGAAGCTTCTTACACGTAATGTGCAAGAATGGTGGAGGGATGGTCACCCAGACCGGTTTTCGGTTGTCTGTTTTCTGAGTGATTTTGTTCCGGAACGGTGAGATAGTTAGTTATTGTTAAATAGACCAGAATGCAATAAATTTGCTTAAGGAGACCAGAATGAAATTAATTGCTTATGGTGCTCGAAAGAAATCCATGGGCTAAAGTAGAACATGCCTGTCATGTCGAGAAGTAACTTCCTGTCGCAGCAAAGGTTGTTTCGCAGTTCCGCCCTGCTGCCACAAGTGTGCTCACCAGGAACGTACTCGACCTGCACACAAGAAAACATCTGTTTTTCAGCCCGGCTTGCTCTTTGGTGTCGGGGTTTTAAATTTCAATCATTTGAAGTAGGCCCTGCAGGATGGAGCATTGGTCGTTTGAACGTCCATGGTTCATGGATCCATCGAGAAAGTGCCTGTGGCACCACTTTTGTGCGCCACAAGAGCAACAAGCCGGAGGACCGGGTGCAGAAAGCGCTGATGGAGAAGCTGCGCATGCATTTCTGGCTGATGGGGTTTGTGCCGCGTGCTGACAATGTGGGGGCCATGGACCTTTTCCGGCGGATAGTCATCGGCAAGCCCGGGTTCTACCACTTGTTCAAATCCGAGTACGACATCCACAAAGGGTTCAGGGCTGCTCTATTTCACGGACAGGTACGGGGCGTTGTCCGCTACTCTGCATCCCGCTCTTGGTGTCTCAGAAGTCCCAGGACGAATCCCCTGGGCATGGCCGAAATGGGTGTGCCACCTTGCTGCCCACGCACACCCCTATTCATCTTGAGCAGCACAATAATGTATAATTAGGGCGGGAGTGTAACTGTTGTAGCAGGTAGTAGATTTGTAGTAATACATTGGAACAGTGACCTAAGAGCTTAGATAATTAGTACTGTGACGTGTATTCATTGATAGAAGGCATACACCCCCCTACCCCCCCCACCCCCACCCCACGTTTAAGATTGGGGTCCGACCAATCCAGGGCTCACGATCTTAAAGAATCTTACTACTGTACTTCGATTCTACTAAGTTCTACTACATTCTACTACAATTATACTACTAGTAGAGGTCAAATCCAGAGTCCCATGATCTTAAACCTAAGAATCTTAAACGTGTGTGTGGGGGGGGGTATTATGTGCTGCGTGTTGCGTGCTGCGTGTTGCGTGTTGCGTGTTGCGTGTTGCGTGTGTGCATGTGTGCATGTATGCATGTGTGCATGTGTGCATGTGTGCATGTGTGCATGTGTGCATGTGTGCATGTGTGCATGTGTGCATGTGTGCATGTGTGCATGTGTGCATGTGTGCATGTGTGCATGTGTGCATGTGTGCATGTGTGCATGTGTGCATGTGTGCATGTGTGCATGTGTGCATGTGTGCCTGTGTGCATGTGTGCCTGTGTGCATGTGTGCATGTGTGCCTGTGTGCATGTGTGCATGTGTGCATGTGTGCATGTGTGCATGTGTGCATGTGTGCATGTGTGCATGTGTGCATGTGTGCATGTGTGCATGTGTGCATGTGTGCATGTGTGCATGTGTGCATGTGTGCCTGTGTGCCTGTGTGCATGTGTGCCTGTGTGCCTGTGTGCCTGTGTGCCTGTGTGCCTGTGTGCCTGTGTGCCTGTGTGCATGTGTGCATGTGTGCATGTGTGCATGTGTGCCTGTGTGCCTGTGTGCCTGTGTGCATGTGTGCATGTGTGCATGTGTGCATGTGTGCATGTGTGCATGTGTGCATGTGTGCGTGTGTGCGTGTGTGCGTGTGTGCGTGTGTGCGTGTGTGCGTGTGTGCGTGTGTGCGTGTGTGCGTGTGTGCGTGTGTGCGTGTGTGCGTGTGTGCGTGTGTGCGTGTGTGCGTGTGTGCGTGTGTGCGTGTGTGCGTGTGTGCGTGTGTGCGTGTGTGCGTGTGTGCGTGTGTGCGTGTGTGCGTGTGTGCGTGTGTGCGTGTGTGCGTGTGTGCGTGTGTGCGTGTGTGCGTGTGTGCGTGTGTGCGTGTGTGCGTGTGTGCGTGTGTGCGTGTGTGCGTGTGTGCGTGTGTGCGTGTGTGCGTGTGTGCGTGTGTGCGTGTGTGCGTGTGTGCGTGTGTGCGTGTGTGCGTGTGTGCGTGTGTGCGTGTGTGCGTGTGTGCGTGTGTGCGTGTGTGCGTGTGTGCGTGTGTGCGTGTGTGCGTGTGTGCGTGTGTGCGTGTGTGCGTGTGTGCGTGTGTGCGTGTGTGCGTGTGTGCGTGTGTGCGTGTGTGCGTGTGTGCGTGTGTGCGTGTGTGCGTGTGTGCGTGTGTGCGTGTGTGCGTGTGTGCGTGTGTGCGTGTGTGCGTGTGTGCGTGTGTGCGTGTGTGCGTGTGTGCGTGTGTGCGTGTGTGCGTGTGTGCGTGTGTGCGTGTGTGCGTGTGTGCGTGTGTGCGTGTGTGCGTGTGTGCGTGTGTGCGTGTGTGCGTGTGTGCGTGTGTGCGTGTGTGCGTGTGTGCGTGTGTGCGTGTGTGCGTGTGTGCGTGTGTGCGTGTGTGCGTGTGTGCGTGTGTGCGTGTGTGCGTGTGTGCGTGTGTGCGTGTGTGCGTGTGTGCGTGTGTGCGTGTGTGCGTGTGTGCGTGTGTGCGTGTGTGCGTGTGTGCGTGTGTGCGTGTGTGCGTGTGTGCGTGTGTGCGTGTGTGCGTGTGTGCGTGTGTGCGTGTGTGCGTGTGTGCGTGTGTGCGTGTGTGCGTGTGTGCGTGTGTGCGTGTGTGCGTGTGTGCGTGTGTGCGTGTGTGCGTGTGTGCGTGTGTGCGTGTGTGCGTGTGTGCGTGTGTGCGTGTGTGCGTGTGTGCGTGTGTGCGTGTGTGCGTGTGTGCGTGTGTGCGTGTGTGCGTGTGTGCGTGTGTGCGTGTGTGCGTGTGTGCGTGTGTGCGTGTGTGCGTGTGTGCGTGTGTGCGTGTGTGCGTGTGTGCGTGTGTGCGTGTGTGCGTGTGTGCGTGTGTGCGTGTGTGCGTGTGTGCGTGTGTGCGTGTGTGCGTGTGTGCGTGTGTGCGTGTGTGCGTGTGTGCGTGTGTGCGTGTGTGCGTGTGTGCGTGTGTGCGTGTGTGCGTGTGTGCGTGTGTGCGTGTGTGCGTGTGTGCGTGTGTGCGTGTGTGCGTGTGTGCGTGTGTGCGTGTGTGCGTGTGTGCGTGTGTGCGTGTGTGCGTGTGTGCGTGTGTGCGTGTGTGCGTGTGTGCGTGTGTGCGTGTGTGCGTGTGTGCGTGTGTGCGTGTGTGCGTGTGTGCGTGTGTGCGTGTGTGCGTGTGTGCGTGTGTGCGTGTGTGCGTGTGTGCGTGTGTGCGTGTGTGCGTGTGTGCGTGTGTGCGTGTGTGCGTGTGTGCGTGTGTGCGTGTGTGCGTGTGTGCGTGTGTGCGTGTGTGCGTGTGTGCGTGTGTGCGTGTGTGCGTGTGTGCGTGTGTGCGTGTGTGCGTGTGTGCGTGTGTGCGTGTGTGCGTGTGTGCGTGTGTGCGTGTGTGCGTGTGTGCGTGTGTGCGTGTGTGCGTGTGTGCGTGTGTGCGTGTGTGCGTGTGTGCGTGTGTGCGTGTGTGCGTGTGTGCGTGTGTGCGTGTGTGCGTGTGTGCGTGTGTGCGTGTGTGCGTGTGTGCGTGTGTGCGTGTGTGCGTGTGTGCGTGTGTGCGTGTGTGCGTGTGTGCGTGTGTGCGTGTGTGCGTGTGTGCGTGTGTGCGTGTGTGCGTGTGTGCGTGTGTGCGTGTGTGCGTGTGTGCGTGTGTGCGTGTGTGCGTGTGTGCGTGTGTGCGTGTGTGCGTGTGTGCGTGTGTGCGTGTGTGCGTGTGTGCGTGTGTGCGTGTGTGCGTGTGTGCGTGTGTGCGTGTGTGCGTGTGTGCGTGTGTGCGTGTGTGCGTGTGTGCGTGTGTGCGTGTGTGCGTGTGTGCGTGTGTGCGTGTGTGCGTGTGTGCGTGTGTGCGTGTGTGCGTGTGTGCGTGTGTGCGTGTGTGCGTGTGTGCGTGTGTGCGTGTGTGCGTGTGTGCGTGTGTGCGTGTGTGCGTGTGTGCGTGTGTGCGTGTGTGCGTGTGTGCGTGTGTGCGTGTGTGCGTGTGTGCGTGTGTGCGTGTGTGCGTGTGTGCGTGTGTGCGTGTGTGCGTGTGTGCGTGTGTGCGTGTGTGCGTGTGTGCGTGTGTGCGTGTGTGCGTGTGTGCGTGTGTGCGTGTGTGCGTGTGTGCGTGTGTGCGTGTGTGCGTGTGTGCGTGTGTGCGTGTGTGCGTGTGTGCGTGTGTGCGTGTGTGCGTGTGTGCGTGTGTGCGTGTGTGCGTGTGTGCGTGTGTGCGTGTGTGCGTGTGTGCGTGTGTGCGTGTGTGCGTGTGTGCGTGTGTGCGTGTGTGCGTGTGTGCGTGTGTGCGTGTGTGCGTGTGTGCGTGTGTGCGTGTGTGCGTGTGTGCGTGTGTGCGTGTGTGCGTGTGTGCGTGTGTGCGTGTGTGCGTGTGTGCGTGTGTGCGTGTGTGCGTGTGTGCGTGTGTGCGTGTGTGCGTGTGTGCGTGTGTGCGTGTGTGCGTGTGTGCGTGTGTGCGTGTGTGCGTGTGTGCGTGTGTGCGTGTGTGCGTGTGTGCGTGTGTGCGTGTGTGCGTGTGTGCGTGTGTGCGTGTGTGCGTGTGTGCGTGTGTGCGTGTGTGCGTGTGTGCGTGTGTGCGTGTGTGCGTGTGTGCGTGTGTGCGTGTGTGCGTGTGTGCGTGTGTGCGTGTGTGCGTGTGTGCGTGTGTGCGTGTGTGCGTGTGTGCGTGTGTGCGTGTGTGCGTGTGTGCGTGTGTGCGTGTGTGCGTGTGTGCGTGTGTGCGTGTGTGCGTGTGTGCGTGTGTGCGTGTGTGCGTGTGTGCGTGTGTGCGTGTGTGCGTGTGTGCGTGTGTGCGTGTGTGCGTGTGTGCGTGTGTGCGTGTGTGCGTGTGTGCGTGTGTGCGTGTGTGCGTGTGTGCGTGTGTGCGTGTGTGCGTGTGTGCGTGTGTGCGTGTGTGCGTGTGTGCGTGTGTGCGTGTGTGCGTGTGTGCGTGTGTGCGTGTGTGCGTGTGTGCGTGTGTGCGTGTGTGCGTGTGTGCGTGTGTGCGTGTGTGCGTGTGTGCGTGTGTGCGTGTGTGCGTGTGTGCGTGTGTGCGTGTGTGCGTGTGTGCGTGTGTGCGTGTGTGCGTGTGTGCGTGTGTGCGTGTGTGCGTGTGTGCGTGTGTGCGTGTGTGCGTGTGTGCGTGTGTGCGTGTGTGCGTGTGTGCGTGTGTGCGTGTGTGCGTGTGTGCGTGTGTGCGTGTGTGCGTGTGTGCGTGTGTGCGTGTGTGCGTGTGTGCGTGTGTGCGTGTGTGCGTGTGTGCGTGTGTGCGTGTGTGCGTGTGTGCGTGTGTGCGTGTGTGCGTGTGTGCGTGTGTGCGTGTGTGCGTGTGTGCGTGTGTGCGTGTGTGCGTGTGTGCGTGTGTGCGTGTGTGCGTGTGTGCGTGTGTGCGTGTGTGCGTGTGTGCGTGTGTGCGTGTGTGCGTGTGTGCGTGTGTGCGTGTGTGCGTGTGTGCGTGTGTGCGTGTGTGCGTGTGTGCGTGTGTGCGTGTGTGCGTGTGTGCGTGTGTGCGTGTGTGCGTGTGTGCGTGTGTGCGTGTGTGCGTGTGTGCGTGTGTGCGTGTGTGCGTGTGTGCGTGTGTGCGTGTGTGCGTGTGTGCGTGTGTGCGTGTGTGCGTGTGTGCGTGTGTGCGTGTGTGCGTGTGTGCGTGTGTGCGTGTGTGCGTGTGTGCGTGTGTGCGTGTGTGCGTGTGTGCGTGTGTGCGTGTGTGCGTGTGTGCGTGTGTGCGTGTGTGCGTGTGTGCGTGTGTGCGTGTGTGCGTGTGTGCGTGTGTGCGTGTGTGCGTGTGTGCGTGTGTGCGTGTGTGCGTGTGTGCGTGTGTGCGTGTGTGCGTGTGTGCGTGTGTGCGTGTGTGCGTGTGTGCGTGTGTGCGTGTGTGCGTGTGTGCGTGTGTGCGTGTGTGCGTGTGTGCGTGTGTGCGTGTGTGCGTGTGTGCGTGTGTGCGTGTGTGCGTGTGTGCGTGTGTGCGTGTGTGCGTGTGTGCGTGTGTGCGTGTGTGCGTGTGTGCGTGTGTGCGTGTGTGCGTGTGTGCGTGTGTGCGTGTGTGCGTGTGTGCGTGTGTGCGTGTGTGCGTGTGTGCGTGTGTGCGTGTGTGCGTGTGTGCGTGTGTGCGTGTGTGCGTGTGTGCGTGTGTGCGTGTGTGCGTGTGTGCGTGTGTGCGTGTGTGCGTGTGTGCGTGTGTGCGTGTGTGCGTGTGTGCGTGTGTGCGTGTGTGCGTGTGTGCGTGTGTGCGTGTGTGCGTGTGTGCGTGTGTGCGTGTGTGCGTGTGTGCGTGTGTGCGTGTGTGCGTGTGTGCGTGTGTGCGTGTGTGCGTGTGTGCGTGTGTGCGTGTGTGCGTGTGTGCGTGTGTGCGTGTGTGCGTGTGTGCGTGTGTGCGTGTGTGCGTGTGTGCGTGTGTGCGTGTGTGCGTGTGTGCGTGTGTGCGTGTGTGCGTGTGTGCGTGTGTGCGTGTGTGCGTGTGTGCGTGTGTGCGTGTGTGCGTGTGTGCGTGTGTGCGTGTGTGCGTGTGTGCGTGTGTGCGTGTGTGCGTGTGTGCGTGTGTGCGTGTGTGCGTGTGTGCGTGTGTGCGTGTGTGCGTGTGTGCGTGTGTGCGTGTGTGCGTGTGTGCGTGTGTGCGTGTGTGCGTGTGTGCGTGTGTGCGTGTGTGCGTGTGTGCGTGTGTGCGTGTGTGCGTGTGTGCGTGTGTGCGTGTGTGCGTGTGTGCGTGTGTGCGTGTGTGCGTGTGTGCGTGTGTGCGTGTGTGCGTGTGTGCGTGTGTGCGTGTGTGCGTGTGTGCGTGTGTGCGTGTGTGCGTGTGTGCGTGTGTGCGTGTGTGCGTGTGTGCGTGTGTGCGTGTGTGCGTGTGTGCGTGTGTGCGTGTGTGCGTGTGTGCGTGTGTGCGTGTGTGCGTGTGTGCGTGTGTGCGTGTGTGCGTGTGTGCGTGTGTGCGTGTGTGCGTGTGTGCGTGTGTGCGTGTGTGCGTGTGTGCGTGTGTGCGTGTGTGCGTGTGTGCGTGTGTGCGTGTGTGCGTGTGTGCGTGTGTGCGTGTGTGCGTGTGTGCGTGTGTGCGTGTGTGCGTGTGTGCGTGTGTGCGTGTGTGCGTGTGTGCGTGTGTGCGTGTGTGCGTGTGTGCGTGTGTGCGTGTGTGCGTGTGTGCGTGTGTGCGTGTGTGCGTGTGTGCGTGTGTGCGTGTGTGCGTGTGTGCGTGTGTGCGTGTGTGCGTGTGTGCGTGTGTGCGTGTGTGCGTGTGTGCGTGTGTGCGTGTGTGCGTGTGTGCGTGTGTGCGTGTGTGCGTGTGTGCGTGTGTGCGTGTGTGCGTGTGTGCGTGTGTGCGTGTGTGCGTGTGTGCGTGTGTGCGTGTGTGCGTGTGTGCGTGTGTGCGTGTGTGCGTGTGTGCGTGTGTGCGTGTGTGCGTGTGTGCGTGTGTGCGTGTGTGCGTGTGTGCGTGTGTGCGTGTGTGCGTGTGTGCGTGTGTGCGTGTGTGCGTGTGTGCGTGTGTGCGTGTGTGCGTGTGTGCGTGTGTGCGTGTGTGCGTGTGTGCGTGTGTGCGTGTGTGCGTGTGTGCGTGTGTGCGTGTGTGCGTGTGTGCGTGTGTGCGTGTGTGCGTGTGTGCGTGTGTGCGTGTGTGCGTGTGTGCGTGTGTGCGTGTGTGCGTGTGTGCGTGTGTGCGTGTGTGCGTGTGTGCGTGTGTGCGTGTGTGCGTGTGTGCGTGTGTGCGTGTGTGCGTGTGTGCGTGTGTGCGTGTGTGCGTGTGTGCGTGTGTGCGTGTGTGCGTGTGTGCGTGTGTGCGTGTGTGCGTGTGTGCGTGTGTGCGTGTGTGCGTGTGTGCGTGTGTGCGTGTGTGCGTGTGTGCGTGTGTGCGTGTGTGCGTGTGTGCGTGTGTGCGTGTGTGCGTGTGTGCGTGTGTGCGTGTGTGCGTGTGTGCGTGTGTGCGTGTGTGCGTGTGTGCGTGTGTGCGTGTGTGCGTGTGTGCGTGTGTGCGTGTGTGCGTGTGTGCGTGTGTGCGTGTGTGCGTGTGTGCGTGTGTGCGTGTGTGCGTGTGTGCGTGTGTGCGTGTGTGCGTGTGTGCGTGTGTGCGTGTGTGCGTGTGTGCGTGTGTGCGTGTGTGCGTGTGTGCGTGTGTGCGTGTGTGCGTGTGTGCGTGTGTGCGTGTGTGCGTGTGTGCGTGTGTGCGTGTGTGCGTGTGTGCGTGTGTGCGTGTGTGCGTGTGTGCGTGTGTGCGTGTGTGCGTGTGTGCGTGTGTGCGTGTGTGCGTGTGTGCGTGTGTGCGTGTGTGCGTGTGTGCGTGTGTGCGTGTGTGCGTGTGTGCGTGTGTGCGTGTGTGCGTGTGTGCGTGTGTGCGTGTGTGCGTGTGTGCGTGTGTGCGTGTGTGCGTGTGTGCGTGTGTGCGTGTGTGCGTGTGTGCGTGTGTGCGTGTGTGCGTGTGTGCGTGTGTGCGTGTGTGCGTGTGTGCGTGTGTGCGTGTGTGCGTGTGTGCGTGTGTGCGTGTGTGCGTGTGTGCGTGTGTGCGTGTGTGCGTGTGTGCGTGTGTGCGTGTGTGCGTGTGTGCGTGTGTGCGTGTGTGCGTGTGTGCGTGTGTGCGTGTGTGCGTGTGTGCGTGTGTGCGTGTGTGCGTGTGTGCGTGTGTGCGTGTGTGCGTGTGTGCGTGTGTGCGTGTGTGCGTGTGTGCGTGTGTGCGTGTGTGCGTGTGTGCGTGTGTGCGTGTGTGCGTGTGTGCGTGTGTGCGTGTGTGCGTGTGTGCGTGTGTGCGTGTGTGCGTGTGTGCGTGTGTGCGTGTGTGCGTGTGTGCGTGTGTGCGTGTGTGCGTGTGTGCGTGTGTGCGTGTGTGCGTGTGTGCGTGTGTGCGTGTGTGCGTGTGTGCGTGTGTGCGTGTGTGCGTGTGTGCGTGTGTGCGTGTGTGCGTGTGTGCGTGTGTGCGTGTGTGCGTGTGTGCGTGTGTGCGTGTGTGCGTGTGTGCGTGTGTGCGTGTGTGCGTGTGTGCGTGTGTGCGTGTGTGCGTGTGTGCGTGTGTGCGTGTGTGCGTGTGTGCGTGTGTGCGTGTGTGCGTGTGTGCGTGTGTGCGTGTGTGCGTGTGTGCGTGTGTGCGTGTGTGCGTGTGTGCGTGTGTGCGTGTGTGCGTGTGTGCGTGTGTGCGTGTGTGCGTGTGTGCGTGTGTGCGTGTGTGCGTGTGTGCGTGTGTGCGTGTGTGCGTGTGTGCGTGTGTGCGTGTGTGCGTGTGTGCGTGTGTTTTGTGAGCTCACGCTCGTTCTATCTATGACCTGCGGAAGTCTCAAAGGGGGAGGGGAGGCCGCAGTAGACAGGTCTGACTAGGTAGCCAGTACTAGGGGGGGGGGTACGGTGTTGTGGGGGGGGGGTACCGGGGACGGTACTGTGGACCGGGGCCAATTTGTGTTGTGGACCGGGGGCAGTCCTGTGGACCGGGGACGGCGCGGCGCCACTGGCCTGTTGGTCAGTGGGCTGGCGTCCGTCACCCCACCTACGACTAGGTAGACGGTGGATACTTAGGGTTGTGGCGGGGCAACAACCACTCCTCTTTGCAGCTGTGTCGACGGCCCACTGACGGCGTGTGTGCACTGCTATGGCGGTGCCGAATGTAAATCACAGCTACCGGCCTCCGAATTATTATTCGGGGGCCTGTTTTATTTAAGGTTATGACGGCTGCGCGACGGGGGTCGGCAGCACCCCAATAACTTGCCGTTCGAAGTGCAGGCGGTAGCTGCCAGTGCCAGATTGTTTTATTTCTGCTGCGTTGTACTCGCCACCCCGGGCTCGCGGGAGGGGTCTGGATAGACGCGGGAGTGACTCTTGATCGGACAACTAAAGCGGGGCAGTCGTGGTGCTAGGGTGGCAACAGCTACAGGCGGAGGGGGAATACGCCGCAGGCAAGTTCGTTGTGTATCGTATGTGCTGGGCCTGGCTAATGAATATCGTCAAGAATAGTGCATGAGCGCGCTATACGAGCATGGGAAGAAGGGGGAATCGAGCCCCCAGGCCAGCATAGGAGCGGGGTGGCTGCAGCCCCAGCGCCAGGGGGGGCAGCACCCTAAACAGCCTAACATTTCCTCGTGCCAAGTGAGGCGACAGCGGCCGGCGGCCAGCGCGGAATGGCGGGGTCGTTGCCGCGTAATTTAAGCGGGGACGAGTTGTTGGGACTGACGGTGCACAGCGGGGAAGGGGAAGGATGTTAGGGCGGGGCGATAGCGGATCCCAGACGCAGCTGCGTCATTGGGGTGCCGGGGGTGCTATGCCTGTGAAGAAAGGTGTACAAAGCATTGCCGAGCCTGCAGGGGTGGCTGCCGAGGGCAGTGCCCACATGGGTGAGAACCCCCCCGCAGTGGGGGGTCCCTACGGGGATACTTTTGCCTTCCCCTTGTATTGCCGCCTGGTTAATGAAGCACTGGTAGCGGCAGGGGACAAGGGGGGCGACGAGAAGTCTGGGCCATACGACAGCTTGCGGCCAAGTGGCCAGGTAGTGGGTGCGGGATGTTACAAAGCCCAGGTCCTCTTGACTGGCCCAGGTCCTTATGACTGGTATGATGTTTCGGCCCTTGTTGTGTGGCCTAGTTAGCTTAGAAACTGCAGATTCTTAGGTTAGCTAATGGCTTGGACGTGTGCCTAACACGTATTTGTAATAAACATGTTTCTCTGGCAGCCCCTCACTCCAATGGAACTAAAGCAGCAATTGGATTTTGTGAGCTCACGCTCGTTCTATCTATGACCTGCGGAAGTCTCAAAGGGGGAGGGGAGGCCGCAGTAGACAGGTCTGACTAGGTAGCCAGTACTAGGGGGGGGGGTACGGTGTTGTGGGGGGGGGTACCGGGGACGGTACTGTGGACCGGGGCCAATTTGTGTTGTGGACCGGGGGCAGTCCTGTGGACCGGGGACGGCGCGGCGCCACTGGCCTGTTGGTCAGTGGGCTGGCGTCCGTCACCCCACCTACGACTAGGTAGACGGTGGATACTTAGGGTTGTGGCGGGGCAACAACCACTCCTCTTTGCAGCTCCCACCCACCCACCCTTGCTGCCAGACGGATGTTACAAAGCCCAGGTCCTCTTGACTGGCCCAGGTCCTTATGACTGGTATGATGTTTCGGCCCTTGTTGTGTGGCCTAGTTAGCTTAGAAACTGCAGATTCTTAGGTTAGCTAATGGCTTGGACGTGTGCCTAACACGTATTTGTAATAAACATGTTTCTCTGGCAGCCCCTCACTCCAATGGAACTAAAGCAGCAATTGGATGCGTGTGTGCGTGTGTGCGTGTGTGCGTGTGTGCGTGTGTGCGTGTGTGCGTGTGTGCGTGTGTGCGTGTGTGCGTGTGTGCGTGTGTGCGTGTGTGCGTGTGTGCGTGTGTGCGTGTGTGCGTGTGTGCGTGTGTGCGTGTGTGCGTGTGTGCGTGTGTGCGTGTGTGCGTGTGTGCGTGTGTGCGTGTGTGCGTGTGTGCGTGTGTGCGTGTGTGCGTGTGTGCGTGTGTGCGTGTGTGCGTGTGTGCGTGTGTGCGTGTGTGCGTGTGTGCGTGTGTGCGTGTGTGCGTGTGTGCGTGTGTGCGTGTGTGCGTGTGTGCGTGTGTGCGTGTGTGCGTGTGTGCGTGTGTGCGTGTGTGCGTGTGTGCGTGTGTGCGTGTGTGCGTGTGTGCGTGTGTGCGTGTGTGCGTGTGTGCGTGTGTGCGTGTGTGCATGTGTGCATGTGTGCCTACGTGCCTGCATGTCTGCGTGCGTGCGTGGGTGGATTGGTGTATGGGTGGATACTTGGTTGGTTGGGTGGGTGGATGGGTGGATGGGTGGATGTGGGCATGTGGGCATGTGGGCATGTGGGCATGTGGGCATGTGGGCATGTGGGCATGTGGGCATGTGGGCATGTGGGCATGTGGGCATGTGGGCTTGTGGGCATGTGGGCATGTGGGCATGTGGGCATGTGGCCATGTGGGCATGTGGGCATGTGGGCATGTGGGCATGTGGGCATGTGGGCATGTGGGCATGTGGGCATGTGGGCATGTGGGCATGTGGGCATGTGGGCTTGTGGGCATGTGGGCATGTGGGCATGTGGGCATGTGGGCATGTGGGCATGTGAGCATGTGGGCATGTGGGCATGTGGGCATGTGGGCATGTGGGCATGTGGGCATGTGGGCATGTGGGCATGTGGGCATGTGGGCATGTGGGCATGTGGGCATGTGGGCATGTGGGCATGTGGGCATGTGGGCATGTGGGCATGTGGGCGTGTGGGCGTGTGGGCATGTGGGCATGTGGGCATGTGGGCATGTGGGCATGTGGGCATGTGGGCATGTGGGCATGTGGGCATGTGGGCATGTGGGCATGTGGGCATGTGGGCATGTGGGCATGTGGGCATGTGGGCATGTGGGCATGTGGGCATGTGGGCATGTGGGCATGTGGGCATGTGGGCATGTGGGCATGTGGGCATGTGGGCATGTGGGCATGTGGGCATGTGGGGATGTGGGCATGTGTGCATGTGTGCATGTGGGCATGTGTGCCTACGTGCCTGCGTGTCTGCGTGTGTGCGTGTCTGCGTGTCTGTATGGGTGGATAGTTGGTTGGTTGGGTGGGTGGATGGGTGGATGGGTGGATGTGGGCATGTGGGCATGTGGGCATGTGGGCATGTGTGCATGTGTGCATGTGTGCATGTGTGCATGTGTGCATGTGTGCATGTGTGCATGTGTGCATGTGTGCATGTGTGCATGTGTGCATGTGTGCATGTGTGCATGTGTGCATGTGTGCATGTGTGCATGTGTGCATGTGTGCATGTGTGCATGTGTGCATGTGTGCATGTGTGCATGTGTGCATGTGTGCATGTGTGCATGTGTGCATGTGTGCATGTGTGCATGTGTGCATGTGTGCATGTGTGCATGTGTGCATGTGTGCATGTGTGCATGTGTGCATGTGTGCATGTGTGCATGTGTGCATGTGTGCATGTGTGCATGTGTGCATGTGTGCATGTGTGCATGTGTGCATGTGTGCATGTGTGCATGTGTGCATGTGTGCATGTGTGCATGTGTGCATGTGTGCATGTGTGCATGTGTGCATGTGTGCATGTGTGCATGTGTGCATGTGTGCATGTGTGCATGTGTGCATGTGTGCATGTGTGCATGTGTGCATGTGTGCATGTGTGCATGTGTGCATGTGTGCATGTGTGCATGTGTGCATGTGTGCATGTGTGCATGTGTGCATGTGTGCATGTGTGCATGTGTGCATGTGTGCATGTGTGCATGTGTGCATGTGTGCATGTGTGCATGTGTGCATGTGTGCATGTGTGCATGTGTGCATGTGTGCATGTGTGCATGTGTGCATGTGTGCATGTGTGCATGTGTGCATGTGTGCATGTGTGCATGTGTGCATGTGTGCATGTGTGCATGTGTGCATGTGTGCATGTGTGCATGTGTGCATGTGTGCATGTGTGCATGTGTGCATGTGTGCATGTGTGCATGTGTGCATGTGTGCATGTGTGCATGTGTGCATGTGTGCATGTGTGCATGTGTGCATGTGTGCATGTGTGCATGTGTGCATGTGTGCATGTGTGCATGTGTGCATGTGTGCATGTGTGCATGTGTGCATGTGTGCATGTGTGCATGTGTGCATGTGTGCATGTGTGCATGTGTGCCTACGTGCCTGCGTGTCTGCGTGTGTGCGTGTCTGCGTGTCTGTATGGGTGGATAGTTGGTTGGTTGGGTGGGTGGATGGGTGGATGGGTGGATGTGGGCATGTGGGCATGTGGGCATGTGGGCATGTGTGCATGTGTGCATGTGTGCACGTGGGCATGTGGGCATGTGGGCATGTGGGCATGTGGGCATGTGGGCATGTGGGCATGTGGGCATGTGGGCATGTGGGCATGTGGGCATGTGGCCATGTGGGCATGTGGGCATGTGGGCATGTGGGCATGTGGGCATGTGGGCATGTGGGCATGTGGGCATGTGGGCATGTGGGCATGTGGGCATGTGGGCTTGTGGGCATGTGGGCATGTGGGCATGTGGGCATGTGGGCATGTGGGCATGTGAGCATGTGGGCATGTGGGCATGTGGGCATGTGGGCATGTGGGCATGTGGGCATGTGGGCATGTGGGCATGTGGGCATGTGGGCATGTGGGCATGTGGGCATGTGGGCATGTGGGCATGTGGGCATGTGGGCATGTGGGCATGTGGGCGTGTGGGCGTGTGGGCATGTGGGCATGTGGGCATGTGGGCATGTGGGCATGTGGGCATGTGGGCATGTGGGCATGTGGGCATGTGGGCATGTGGGCATGTGGGCATGTGGGCATGTGGGCATGTGGGCATGTGGGCATGTGGGCATGTGGGCATGTGGGCATGTGGGCATGTGGGCATGTGGGCATGTGGGCATGTGGGCATGTGGGCATGTGGGCATGTGGGCATGTGGGGATGTGGGCATGTGTGCATGTGTGCATGTGGGCATGTGTGCCTACGTGCCTGCGTGTCTGCGTGTGTGCGTGTCTGCGTGTCTGTATGGGTGGATAGTTGGTTGGTTGGGTGGGTGGATGGGTGGATGGGTGGATGTGGGCATGTGGGCATGTGGGCATGTGGGCATGTGTGCATGTGTGCATGTGTGCATGTGTGCATGTGTGCATGTGTGCATGTGTGCATGTGTGCATGTGTGCATGTGTGCATGTGTGCATGTGTGCATGTGTGCATGTGTGCATGTGTGCATGTGTGCATGTGTGCATGTGTGCATGTGTGCATGTGTGCATGTGTGCATGTGTGCATGTGTGCATGTGTGCATGTGTGCATGTGTGCATGTGTGCATGTGTGCATGTGTGCATGTGTGCATGTGTGCATGTGTGCATGTGTGCATGTGTGCATGTGTGCATGTGTGCATGTGTGCATGTGTGCATGTGTGCATGTGTGCATGTGTGCATGTGTGCATGTGTGCATGTGTGCATGTGTGCATGTGTGCATGTGTGCATGTGTGCATGTGTGCATGTGTGCATGTGTGCATGTGTGCATGTGTGCATGTGTGCATGTGTGCATGTGTGCATGTGTGCATGTGTGCATGTGTGCATGTGTGCATGTGTGCATGTGTGCATGTGTGCATGTGTGCATGTGTGCATGTGTGCATGTGTGCATGTGTGCATGTGTGCATGTGTGCATGTGTGCATGTGTGCATGTGTGCATGTGTGCATGTGTGCATGTGTGCATGTGTGCATGTGTGCATGTGTGCATGTGTGCATGTTTTGTGAGCTCACGCTCGTTCTATCTATGACCTGCGGAAGTCTCAAAGGGGGAGGGGAGGCCGCAGTAGACAGGTCTGACTAGGTAGCCAGTACTAGGGGGGGGGGTACGGTGTTGTGGGGGGGGGGGTACCGGGGACGGTACTGTGGACCGGGTCCAATTTGTGTTGTGGACCGGGGGCAGTCCTGTGGACCGGGGACGGCGCGGCGCCACTGGCCTGTTGGTCAGTGGGCTGGCGTCCGTCACCCCACCTACGACTAGGTAGACGGTAGATACTTAGGGTTGTGGCGGGGCAACAACCACTCCTCTTTGCAGCTGTGTCGACGGCCCACTGACGGCGTGTGTGCACTGCTATGGCGGTGCCGAATGTAAATCACAGCTACCGGCCTCCGAATTATTATTCGGGGGCCTGTTTTATTTAAGGTTATTATGGCTGCGCGACGGGGGTCGGCAGCACCCCAAGAACTTGCCGTCGAAGTGCAGGCGGTAGCTGCCAGTGCCAGATTGTCTTATTTTCTGCTGCGTTGTACTCGCCACCCCGGGCTCGCGGGAGGGGTCTGGATAGACGCGGGAGTGACTCTTGATCGGACAACTAAAGCGGGGCAGTCGTGGTGCTAGGGTGGCAACAGCTACAGGCGGAGGGGGAATACGCCGCAGGCAAGTTCGTTGCGTATCGTATGTGCTGGGCCTGGCTAATGAATATCGTCAAGAATAGTGCATGAGCGCGCTATACGAGCATGGGAAGAAGGGGGAATCGAGCCCCCAGGCCAGCATAGGAGCGGGGTGGCTGCAGCCCCAGCGCCAGGGGGGGCAGCACCCTAAACAGCCTAACATTTCCTCGTGCCAAGTGAGGCGACAGCGGCCGGCGGCCAGCGCGGAATGGCGGGGTCGTTGCCGCGTAATTTAAGCGGGGACGAGTTGTTGGGACTGACGGTGCACAGCGGGGAAGGGGAAGGATGTTAGGGCGGGGCGATAGCGGATCCCAGACGCAGCTGCGTCATTGGGGTGCCGGGGGTGCTATGCCTGTGAAGAAAGGTGTACAAAGAATTGCCGAGCCTGCAGGGGTGGCTGCCGAGGGCAGTGCCCACATGGGTGAGAACCCCCCGCAGTGGGGGGTCCCTACGGGGATACTTTTGGCTTCCCCCTTGTATTGCCGCCTGGTTAATGAAGCACTGGTAGCGGCAGGGGACAAGGGGGGCGACGAGAAGTCTGGGCCATACGACAGCTTGCGGCCAAGTGGCCAGGTAGTGGGTGCGGGATGTTACAAAGCCCAGGTCCTCTTGACTGGCCCAGGTCCTTATGACTGGTATGATGTTTCGGCCCTTGTTGTGTGGCCTAGTTAGCTTAGAAACTGCAGATTCTTAGGTTAGCTAATGGCTTGGACGTGTGCCTAACACGTATTTGTAATAAACATGTTTCTCTGGCAGCCCCTCACTCCAATGGAACTAAAGCAGCAATTGGATTTTGTGAGCTCACGCTCGTTCTATCTATGACCTGCGGAAGTCTCAAAGGGGGAGGGGAGGCCGCAGTAGACAGGTCTGACTAGGTAGCCAGTACTAGGGGGGGGGGTACGGTGTTGTGGGGGGGGGGTACCGGGGACGGTACTGTGGACCGGGTCCAATTTGTGTTGTGGACCGGGGGCAGTCCTGTGGACCGGGGACGGCGCGGCGCCACTGGCCTGTTGGTCAGTGGGCTGGCGTCCGTCACCCCACCTACGACTAGGTAGACGGTAGATACTTAGGGTTGTGGCGGGGCAACAACCACTCCTCTTTGCAGCTCCCACCCACCCACCCTTGCTGCCAGACGGATGTTACAAAGCCCAGGTCCTCTTGACTGGCCCAGGTCCTTATGACTGGTATGATGTTTCGGCCCTTGTTGTGTGGCCTAGTTAGCTTAGAAACTGCAGATTCTTAGGTTAGCTAATGGCTTGGACGTGTGCCTAACACGTATTTGTAATAAACATGTTTCTCTGGCAGCCCCTCACTCCAATGGAACTAAAGCAGCAATTGGATGTGCATGTGTGCATGTGTGCATGTGTGCATGTGTGCATGTGTGCATGTGTGCATGTGTGCATGTGTGCATGTGTGCATGTGTGCATGTGTGCATGTGTGCATGTGTGCATGTGTGCATGTGTGCATGTGTGCATGTGTGCATGTGTGCATGTGTGCATGTGTGCATGTGTGCATGTGTGCATGTGTGCATGTGTGCATGTGTGCATGTGTGCATGTGTGCATGTGTGCATGTGTGCATGTGTGCATGTGTGCATGTGTGCATGTGTGCATGTGTGCATGTGTGCATGTGTGCATGTGTGCATGTGTGCATGTGTGCATGTGTGCATGTGTGCATGTGTGCATGTGTGCATGTGTGCCTACGTGCCTGCGTGTCTGCGTGTGTGCGTGTCTGCGTGTCTGTATGGGTGGATAGTTGGTTGGTTGGGTGGGTGGATGGGTGGATGGGTGGATGTGGGCATGTGGGCATGTGGGCATGTGGGCATGTGTGCATGTGTGCATGTGTGCACGTGGGCATGTGGGCATGTGGGCATGTGGGCATGTGGGCATGTGGGCATGTGGGCATGTGGGCATGTGGGCATGTGGGCATGTGGGCATGTGGCCATGTGGGCATGTGGGCATGTGGGCATGTGGGCATGTGGGCATGTGGGCATGTGGGCATGTGGGCATGTGGGCATGTGGGCATGTGGGCATGTGGGCATGTGTGCATGTGTGCATGTGTGCATGTGTGCATGTGGGCATGTGGGCATGTGGGCATGTGGGCATGTGGGCATGTGGGCATGTGGGCATGTGGGCATGTGGGCATGTGGGCATGTGGGCATGTGGGCATGTGGGCGTGTGGGCATGTGGGCATGTGGGCATGTGGGCATGTGGGCATGTGGGCATGTGGGCATGTGGGCATGTGGGCATGTGGGCATGTGGGCATGTGGGCATGTGGGCATGTGGGCATGTGGGCATGTGGGCATGTGTGCATGTGGGCATGTGGGCATGTGGGCGTGGGGGCATGTGGGCATGTGGGCATGTGGGCATGGGGGCCTGGGGGCCTGGAGGCCTGGGGGCCTGGGGGCCTGGGGGCCTGGGGGCCTAGGGGCCTGGGGGCCTGGGGGCCTCGGGGCCTGGGGGCCTGGGGGCCTGGGGGCCTGGGGGCCGGTGGGCCTGGGGGCCTGGGGGCCTGGGGGCCTGGGGGCCTGGGGGCCTGGGGGCCTGGGGGCCTGGGGGCCTGGGGGCCTGGGGGCCTGGGGGCCTGGGGGCCTGGGGGCCTGGGGGCCTGGGGGCCTGGGGGCCTGGGGGCCTGGGGGCCTGGGGGCCTGGGGGCGTGGGGGCCTGGGGGCCTGGGGGCCTGGGGGCGTGGGGGCTGGGGGGTTGGGGGCCTGGGGGGCTGTGGGGCTGGGCGGCTGGGCGGCTGGGCGGCTGGGCGGCTGGGCGGCTGGGCGGCTGGGCGGCTGTGGGGCAGGGGGCCTGGGGGCTGGGGGGCTGGGGGCTGGGGGGCTGGGGGGCTGGGGGGCTGGGGGGCTGGGGGCTGGGGGCTGGGGGGCTGGGGGGCTGGGGGGCTGGGGGGCTGGGGGGCTGGGCGGCGGGGCGGCGGGGCGGCGGGGCGGCTGGGCGGCTGTGGGGCAGTGGGCCTGTGGGCCTGTGGGCCTGTGGGCTGGGGGGCTGGGGGGCTGGGGGGCTGGGGGGCTGGGGGGCTGGGGGGCTGGGGGGCTGGGGGGCTGGGGGGCTGGGGGGCTGGGGGGTGAAAGGGGGGGGGGGGGGGGGGGCGCTCCCGTCTACCATAGTCGGTTGGTAAATATGCTGTCGGGGAATCCACCGCATGTAACACAGGCAGGCGGCTGGCCCCCGTTTGCCTGGTCCCCATCCAAGTATCTTAGATCTTCCCTGCCTGGACCCCATCCAAGTATGTTAGATCTTACCAAACTAAGCTGACTGGTACAATCAGATATGTCTAATCATGGACACAACCTCAGGAGCACGAACGTATGTTTGTATGTCCTTTCAACAAAGTTATATTCGGATAACATATTTTTTGGATCATATGTTATATATTTTTGGATCATATATTATAACATATTTTCGGATAACATATTTTTCGGATCATCCGCAAGGAGCACCCTTCCCACGCCCCATGTCCACAATCGGGATTTGCTACATGTCGTCAATGGCCCACGTATTGTGTCATTCATTGGTGGTACGGTCTGTGCTGACACTGGTGAATATTAGTTTTGCGGTCTTTGTCGTGCCTGCCCCCTGCTCCCCTGCTCCCCTCCCCCCTCCCCCCTCCCCCCTCCCCCCACCTACACACACATCGCCCGGGTGCCAGCGTCGGAGGGTTTCCCTTGTGGACCTGGACATGCCCCCCCTGCTCTACCGCTCCCCCCTCGAGCTTATGCAGCGGTCCCCCGACGCGCTGGTGTTCATACCTGACACCTGCCAGCTGTCACCGCTGGAGGTAGGCCTACTCTTGACAGCTGTCACCACGGTAGGTAGGCCTGGGCCTTTGCGTGACGTGTGGTGCGCTGGCTGGGCTCTGAGGCTTTGCGAGGCAGTGCCTGCTCGTTCCTTTTTTATGCTCGGACGCGGATGGCATTAGAAGATGGCAGCTGTTGCATGCAGATGCGGTCGCAGGTATTACTATTTTAGGGTCACCAGTGGCTTCTTGGGTGGGGGTGAGGGGAGCGCTTGCTGGAGAGCCTTCGTGCCCTGGACCACGCCTCTTTATGACTAGTGCCCCGTTGCAATGCCTGCTAGGCACATGCCGAGGCAGCACCCCAAGACACGGCACGGTGCGGACGCAGGCACCATTCTTGTGGGGCCGCTGGATGCCCATACCAAGTGTTTTTTCTGCTTGGCTGTGCTCCATGCGCTGAGTTTCTGCCGGCACCTGCCACCGACCCATCCTCTGATGTCATCCCTGCCGATTCGACACCGTTCTGTTCGATGGCCACTGCCGGCTGCCCCACAGATAATGCTGGCGCAGGAGTTTGTGGCGTCTGGCGGCACGGTGCTGGTGGAGCACTGCGAATATGGCGAGTACGGATGGCCTCGCCTCGTCAACAGGCTGCCACGGAAACTATTTCTGGGGCCTGCATCGCAGGTACTATGCAGAGTTGTGTTCTATTGAGACTAGTACCTCAAGCATCGACCTAGGGCCTGTAGAAAGGCTGCCGGCTCCCTGTGACAGTGCATATCTTTGCACTTTTTTTGGTTGCAAGAATCGCCCATGCTTCTCTTGCCCACATGTCCCTATCAAGGAGACAACATGTCCCTATTGCCCACATGTCCCTATTGCCATCCCATCATCCACCACACACCAACTGACATTGTTGCACTGACGGGTGGAACAACCAAAAAGCACCAGCAAGTTACAGACCGGCACCCAGATATCCCGATATCCCCAAGGGTTGTTAATGGTATGCATCATTCCTAGGCAGACAGCCATCAACCTGGTCCTGGTCGTTCTTGCCCCCCCTAGCTCAGATTACGGCCCAACAATAATATGGCCTCCCCTGCATTTTCAATCTGGCATCCTTGCTGCCCCGACTTCCTTTTATCGTCCGGCGGCTGATGCGACCGTGGGTGATGGCGACCCGCAGGTGGTGCTGCGCACGCCCTCCATCCCCCCCAACGTGGGCCACCGGTACCTGTGGTCGGGCGGCGACTGGGTCGGCCCCAAGACCTCCTCCTCGCTGCGCTTCTTGGCCCGCGAGCTGGTGCTGCCCAAGCTGGTGCGCAGGCACACGGCATTGCGCTGGATGGGGCAGGAGCTGGCGGCCGCGCCGCTCATGTGGGATGCGGACATCAAGGCAGAGCGCGTGGAGGTGAGCGCGGGGGGTGTGGGGTCAGACGGGTGGAAGGAACAAGTCGGAGGGGGGCACGGGAGTGGAATGATCATAATAAGGCGAGAGCGGGACGATAGGAGGCACAATCACAGCCTGAGAGTGGTTACGCAAGACAGTAAACATGTACACTTGTGGTGCTGTGCCGTAGTACTCAGGACACCCGTGGGGGGTAGGCCGTGTCGTGGGGGTGGTGGCCACTAGCACACGCGTGCGCAGGACACCCGCGGCGGGAGACAGTGTACTTGGGTTGATGTCCTGGAGCAGGGTGATGCTGCTTCAAACATGTCGGAAGGACAAAGCACAAGAGGAGACTGCATTTGGATGCATGCATCGGTCAATGGAAGACATATGCCCCTGTGTGTTGAGTTAAGTCTGTTTCTTGACAGGCTGGAGCTCCCATGACGAGCTGGCTACTGTGTTTGTTGTGTTGGAGGGTGCTCCATGGAGGCGCGGTATGCACAGGTGGTTGCTGCTGGTCGCTGGTCCCTGGGCAACTTGAAGGAGGGGATGAGGGAAGGAACACATGAGGATCCGGCGGGTGGTAGGGGGCAAGGCCTAGCTAGCCAGTTGCTGTTCCCGACTCAATCTTACGAATGGGGCATCTCCCTCGAGCGAACCGTTTTGTTATGCATGTGACACTAAGTTATAGGTACGAAAAATGTATCATCTAATGGCTAGATTATGGGAGTTTTGATCTTTTTAAACCGCTCTTGCATCTGACATGATTGTCCGGGCCTTTAATACTGGTTGCTGTTGCCCCAGGTGGAATCACTGGAATGGAACGGCACTAGCCCGCTTCTGCTGTCACCCGCCGAGGGAAGCAGCCCCTCACGTGCCGCCCGGCTGGCATCGCAGTGGCGGGTGGAAGAAGTACGCTGCTCAGAGGATGTCCAGGACATGGTGGCGATTGCTGAGGGGGTGGACGCGGCAGGGTCCCTGGGAGCATGGGCCACTGGGCCGTCACTGCCAAATGCTAGTAGTAATTCATGGACGTTTGGCCGCAGTGCGGCGGTGAAGCCCCTGCCCACTCGCCACTTGGTGCCGGGTACAGTGCCGCGCGTGGGGCCCCCCTTCCTGTGCCAGAAGTTCACGCATGCGCTGCTGGTGCGGGGCAAGGCGTTCCTCACGCTGCAGCAGTTGGGCTACGACACGAGCGCGTGGGAGGTGCGGTCCCTGGCGTGCCACCCTGGCTGGCGGCACCAGGAGGGCATGCTATTCAAGGCGCTGCTGCAGACCGCGGAGGCGGCGGTGGCGGGGGTGGGAGGGGTCGCGATATTTGTGGAACCAGCCTCTGCGAGCATGTACATGACGCTGGCTCCTTTATATGCTGACAGCCGCAGCAATGTCAATGGCCAAAGTGCCGAGTACAAGCAAGCCGAAGACAGTTTAGTGGGAGATGGTACAGATGAGGCAAGGAGGATACCCTTGCCTTTGTCGCGGGCTTCCCCGGTGGCATTGTTGCAAAATGCCCGCCGATGGTTTGCTCTGCAGGGGTACCAGCAGGCGTCGTGGGACCCGCTACGGAGCGCCTCCAATGGTGCCGACGTGAAGAACGCGGCGCAGCTGGGAGCGTTCGCGAGCGCAGGCAGCCCCCATGGGCGTGTGTCGGGGGTCATGCGCAAGGCATTGGGGAGCAAGTATCCTTATTAGGAGGCGTATTGGATATTAGAGACACTCTCTAGTGTGAACGGATATGGAATCACTCCGGTGTTTAATGAAGGCTGGCTAGCATGTAGACTAGGCTGATGTGTATGCCAGAAGTTATATATTGATCCTCCACTCAAGTACCAAAGCTCTGCTCCCTGGACTGGAGCGGATCAGACAAGCTAGCTATAGAGCTGGTTGTCTCCTTGATAGAGAGTGCATGACAATGCCAGGCATATGTAAGCGGAGAGTTTACAATACTCAAGGAAGGGGGCAATTTATATTATATACGTATGTCGTAATCATGCCCTGCATACACAAATTGATCGACACCAAAACATGTGGTGCTACTTTCTTCTCATGTGCGTATACTGTATAGCTACCCCTAAATATTGGCTGCTTGGCTCGACTATACAGCAAGACTGTACGCTGATTTGCCCTATGTTTCCCACATTCTTAGGCGCAGGCGCCTGGGCCTATAGCCGGGCACCTGCATGGCCCGCACAGATCAGGTAGACACATCAGATAGCCTAGCTGGCACCGGCCAAGCCCACCCAACCTGGGCGTTATGTCCTCACCTGGCGTGCCCCACCTGGGCCGCGCGCGGCAGGGTCGCCACCCGTGGACTTTTCGTGATAGACTCGGCATGGACATGTGCTACCCTAGACATGACGGGCTCACACCCGGGCAGCCTCCTGGTTTGTCTGTAATATGGAGGCAGATGGTACGCAAGGATCGATCGATGGCAACTAGTGATGAAGGAGACCACCCCCTTAAGTCTGTGGGGGCTCCGCGTGTGACCGCGCATGGCATTCATAGCGATTCGGGCCGTGGTGCCCACAACCCTGAAACTAGGACCTAGATAGCTTACATCATCCATATTCCATCCCATGTTCCCCTCCCACTGAGGACTTATGCTCACGTGACGCAGTCAGGTGTCTATTAATATTAATTAATTAATTAATTAATTAATTAATTAATACAGCAAGACAGCTATGTTGGAGCATTGCCACATTTATTTCCAGTGTGCGCCGCGTTAACTTACGACGCCGAGATTTTGGCAGCGTGTACCTGACCGCCCGTGGACCTTTCGCAAAAAAATCTGGCCGGAAAAATGGATCGACTTCGGGCGCGACTTCGATGCTGCAGCTGGGAGGGAGGGAGGGAGGGAGGGAGGGAGGGAGGGAGGGAGGGAGGGAGGGAGGGAGGGAGGGAGGGAGGGAGGGAGGGAGGGAGGGAGGGAGGGAGGGAGGGAGGGAGGGAGGGAGGGAGGGAGGGAGGGAGGGAGGGAGGGAGGGAGGGAGGGAGGGAGGGAGGGAGGGAGGGAGGGAGGGAGGAGGAGGGAGGGAGGGAGGGAGGGAGGGAGGGAGGGAGGGAGGGAGGGAGGGAGGGAGGGAGGGAGGGAGGAGGGAGGAGGGAGGGAGGGAGGGAGGGAGGGAGGGAGGGAGGGAGGGAGGGAGGGAGGGAGGGAGGGAGGGAGGGAGGGAGGGAGGGAGGAGGGAGGGAGGGAGGGAGGGAGGGAGGGAGGGAGGGAGGGAGGGAGGGAGGGAGGAGGGAGGGAGGGAGGGAGGGAGGGAGGGAGGGAGGGAGGAGGAGGGAGGAGGGAGGGAGGGAGGGAGGGAGGGAGGGAGGGAGGAGGAGGGAGGGAGGGAGGGAGGGAGGGAGGAGGGAGGGAGGGAGGAGGGAGGAGGGAGGAGGGAGGGAGGGAGGGAGGGAGGGAGGAGGGAGGGAGGGAGGGAGGGAGGGAGGGAGGGAGGGAGGGAGGAGGGAGGGAGGGAGGGAGGGAGGGAGGGAGGGAGGGAGGGAGGGAGGGAGGGAGGAGGGAGGGAGGGGGAGGGAGGGAGGGGGGAGGGAGGGAGGGAGGGAGGGAGGGAGGGAGGGAGGGAGGGAGGGGGAGGGAGGGAGGGAGGAGGGAGGGAGGGAGGGAGGGAGGGAGGGAGGAGGGAGGGAGGGAGGGAGGGAGGGAGGGAGGGGGAGGGAGGGAGGGAGGGAGGGAGGGAGGGAGGGAGGGAGGGAGGGAGGGAGGGAGGGAGGGAGGGAGGGAGGGAGGGAGGGAATGAGGGAGGAAGGGAGGGAGGAAGAGAGATCACAGAAGTGGTGCTTACAACTGGACTTTCGATCCTGGTCGCCAGGAACAAACGCACCGATCACGCGAGTTTTGTTTTCAAGCTTAACTGTGTAGGTCTTGCCTAATGAACACTACCCAGGCAGCCAGATAACTGTCTAGGTCTCGCGTAATGAACATTGCCCATGCAGCCAGATAACTGTGTAGGTCTCGCGTAATGAACATTACCCATGCAGCCAGATAACTGTGTAGGTCTCGCGTAATGAACATTACCCATGCAGCCAAATAACTGTCTAGGTCTCGCGTAATGAACATCACCCATGCAGCCAGAATTCTAAAGTACACGGCCACACATTTCCACATCCATTGCATTCCATCATTGATCGATCAACGTACAACTCGAAAAATCAACTCGAAAAATGCGGATAAGACAACAGCCTGCTCGAGCTACCATGGTCTATTTCTCCGTATTTCTGGCATGCACTGGCGGGTTGTCTCATAGATATGGCTCTAGCCCATTACCCAGTACATACTGTTCAATGAAGAAAAGAGAGCTGGGAATCTTGTACATAGTTCCAGACCAGACTCGAATGATAAGCCAAGCATGGTCCATTCCAGTCTGGACATCTGTGGAATACATCAGCGAACTTGAAAAATCCCCCCCCACCCCCCCTTCAAATTACTGCGACATTTCGAACTTAATGCTCATGCTGTCTTTTTCGCAACTCCCTCCCACTTGCACCGGCACAAGCTGTCCGCTAGCAGAGTCCGGTCCAGTGACCACCACGCGTGCCCTTTCTTGCGCACTAGCGCTTCGCGCTGATGCGCGTCCGGTGCCAGTGGACCGCCGCCGCCTGCTCGAAGGCCGTGAATGAAGTGTGGGAAGATGAGGCATGTCATCCGGTACGATATCGCCTCCATGCGAATGGAGGATGAGGTTATAGCTTCGGCGTTGCTGTCTGTGTCCCCTTCCACGCCCAAGGCCGCGGATTTATGGCCCACCCCCACGTCGCCCTGCGGTTCCAGCACAGGTGCTGTGGCCATCGCCTTTGCCATCTGGCCTCCCATGGCTGCATGGCAATCCGATTCCTGCAACAACCGCAAGAGCAGCACTGCATGGAAATACGCCTTTAGCTCGTCTTCCGGCTGGGCGTCCACGTGCAGGCAGACGAGGACTTGAGGCAGATCCCCTCCGCCTACACTCTTCACATCCTTGGCAGTTTGGCCACATGCACAACTGCAAGTCGCATTCCCACGCTCACGTCCCTCGTCAGCCAGGGCATGCTTGCCTGCCACGGATGCGCCCTTTCTTGCCACCTGGCACAAGCAACATCCCAGCCGGGACGCGGCTGCCAGCGCTACCATGTACCGCTCCTGGGAGTAGCAGCGGGCGAGCAGGGACAGGCGCTGGACACTACCGCCACACACATCCCGTATAGACGCGCCCACGAGGATCCCTGCCATGATGCTGGCATTCGGACCCATCCAGCCGCGCAACAGGTGGCCAATCAGGCGGCGGCGACTGAGCCAGCACCACAGAGGGTGCCATAGATGCTCCCTGGAGGACACATCTTCAGGACTGAGCACACTGTAGCCGGCCTGTGACGGCATGCTACGACTGCCATCATCCCTATCATCACCACCCCCACCCCCACCCCCACTATCACCACCACCACCATCAGCAGCAGCAGCAACAACTGGCGTGGATGATTTCCTGGGAGGTTGGCTGGGAGGGTTGTAATTGCTGCCACCTGTACCCCTCTTGCCACCCGCCACAACACCACCGACGGCCCCGCCGCCATCACCACCCCCCGCAGACACCTCCGCCGCCGCTTCCGCCATCCCCCGTTTCACCAAGGGGGATCGCGCCACCGCATCGTCCACCAGCAACGTCACGCGCTGCCGGTTGAGCGTGGTGAGGCACAGCGCTGCGACGGACCGGCGGCAGCAGAAGACGTGTGCCGCGGTGAGCAGCATAAACACGACATAGCTGGCTATTAAGTAGTGCGATGAGCGCTCCAGCGCCCGCGCCGCCGCCACGCCCAGTACCATCCCTGCCAGGGTCACCGCGGTCTCCTGCGCGCCTTCCTTTGCGCTGATGTCGGCGGCGTTCCCCGCCCGCGCAAAGTGGGCGGTGATGGAGGCCTTGGTGGCGCCGGCGGCCACCCCACAGCAGGCTTTGCACGCGGAGGCGAGGCTGGTGAGAAGGAGGAAGAGGTTGGCGGGGAAGAAGGGCGCCACCTGGCAGGGTAGGAGAGAGAAGGGACACGTCCGCTTGGGGCGAAAGCATTAGGGTTGGAAAGTGCTGCGTCACCCGCACAGAGCTACCACGGGTTCATGATTACGACAGGTTTCATGATGATGAGCTCCCGATTATGACACCACAGGCTGCAGCATCTCAAGGGGGGGAAGGGGGGATTGCAGCACATCCCGTTGCTGGTCCCCCCAGTAAATGAAGGTGCGTGATCTTCAATATTGATAGGTGTTTTACTTGGTAGATGGTAACAATCCGGTTGGTTTATGACACCGTGTGAGCTTGCGTTGTGCACAATCCTTGCTGCTGGGAACGCCACGTCCCCACCGGTCCTGTCCCGTTGAACGCAGCAATGTACGGTCACAGGTTTCGGCCAGCCCACCGCCTCAGTGCCGACAGCCTTACCCTCGTGAAGTCATTAATGAGCTGTTCTGGAATGGCTAGCCTTGTTCTTGGATGGCTGGCAGGAAAGGGATCTCCGCTGTATTGTCAAGTGAGACAACCTATTTTAGCTGGTCGTGGCCGCAGGTTGATGACTCTATGATGACACACTACTACTATACGGACTAGCACATCATGTTTGTCTGTGGTTTAACATTCCATGACCTTGAGGTGTAAAGCGGATGTGACGGCAGGGTATAGGTACCCACCATCTCCAGGGTCATGCCCACGTCGTTGATGTAGTCCGCGAACAGCCGCCATGTCTTGATCTCATGATCAAACGAGGCCGCAACGCCGTAGGAGAAGAGCAGCGAGCCGAGCATGCCGAAACCGTCGCGCAAGATCCAGGAGATGGCAGCAGCCAACGCGCTGGCACCCGCGCTGCCAACGCCGGACGCCTCCAGCAGCGCCTTGACCGTTAGGATGCCTCGCAGGTAGGAGGTGAGCGCTTGCAGGGTGTCCCAGACCTGCCATGTGACGACGGACATGCGCAGAGTAGGGCATATATCGCCGATATTTGCAGTTTTTGCGGCCGGCAAAGATGCTGTTTCACACAGACCGGCGTGGGCAATTGTGGGAGGCCATCATGATTGTAGAAGGAAATTCTGGGAAGCAATCAAGAGCTGATACTGCACCAGGGCCACTACCTGATAGGTGAGGTACTCCTTGGCCACCGAGTCCGGGTAGCCAACAGGTAGAAACGAGGTGGTCGCGATCTTCCGGAGCACTGCAGCCGGCTGCCCCAACGCTTGGCGAAATGCAGACGCACTTGGTGCTCTCTCTGGCAATTGGTCTAATGTATCATCATTTCCAGCGACGTATCGGACTCGCGGTCCTTCGGGCCAGCTGTCTTCGGCAATCGACGTCATTAGCGCTGCACTCAGTCAGCCAGCTCGGCAGCTCCAAGGCAATTATGTTTCAAGTGTGAAAGCCACGGTTCATCCTGATGAAGCAAACTCGAAAGGACCGGCCAACAGGTTTCTCAGCGTGCTATTTCACACCCATGTACTTGTGTGCAATGTTACGGTTAGTTATAGTATGCACATCAGTCAATCAGCACAAGCGATAAGCAAGGACAAAATTCGTGGAATTGCCATTGCACGGTGTCTGCTTGGCAAAGCGTAGAGCTTCTTTTGCTGTTCTAAGGGAAAGCATTCAGCTGGAATATAATAAAAGGCTCTAAGTCTGTCACACTCACCGAAGCAACCATCGTTCCTGTTCATGGACAGCGTGTTCCATATAATTATGAGAGGCAATTAGCAACTCCATTAGGCAGACAACCTTTGCCCGCTAATCGCTACAGGTCCGAGGACTGAGGAGGCAAGGACCCTAGTAAATACGCCTATTAATGTGCCGGATGCTCGCCCAGATGGTGGTCAGACATGAACCGCGGTTGGCACAGACACGTGGGCTCTTCCCGTCCTCTGCGCTGTGCAGCTGGCTTTATCGATCACCTCCTAGGCTCCTACCCTGCTCGTACGCATAATCATGGTCTCAATTGCTGTATACAAAAGCGCTAGCTTTTATGGTGCTTAGTTCTGGACATAATCCTCCTAAGAACGAGGGAACATAGACATATCGTATGTGTCTTCTCCAGCCGTCGCTAATGGCTGTGAATGCGCTGGGTTAGCTTGGAATGGATGCTATGCAGTCATGGTGAAAGCAATCCGATCTTAGCCTACTTGTGTAGGAAATTTGGCTCGGTAGCCGTGACAAGTCTCCCATGGATGAGCTCGCCAGAACTAGGCTATTGCTTGAAAAGTTTAATATCGCGGTAAGTTGGTTTCCTAGGTATGCGATGTTCTCAACGTCGTTATGTCCTGTTCATGATACCAAGCCAATCGCTGAGCATTTCGGGGCATTGGCGATCCCAGAATCCAGAATCGAGCACGTCATGACATCCAATTTTTTGTTGATTTGCCGAGCGCTCTGGATCTTAATATACCGCAGAGCAAGTCGTTATCGGAAGAAAGTTCTTCTCTAAGACGCCGCCTAGAGGTACCCTTCGAGGCGTCATTGCCCGCGGCTGGTGGCACGGTTGCGTCAAGGGCCGGTGCGGAAGACACCCCCTGCGACCTGCTCCTACTGCCCCGTGATGTCCAGATCAACATAATTAACATGGTGGCGGACAATCGTGCTCTCCACGCATTGTCTCAGGTGAGGCGTCTTGTCAAGCCGCATTGTGCCAGCATTTTAATCTCTCACCGACTTGTCAAGCCTTGTCAAACAGTATCTCATGATACCGTGCCGTGTGCTCATTTCAGCAACCGAGTCTGATGGCCCGTCTCCCCCCAATTTCCAATGAATGTCTTTTCCTTCTATTGTAGCGCGTAACAAAGTTTCTTGCTCAACCAGCCTCACCACCAGTCACTTCAGGTGCATGCGTCGCCCTGCCATGCACCATCACCTGTGCCACCCATTCCCAGTGCCCCTGCCCACTCAGGAATCTCGCAGCGTTGGTTTGTCCCCGCCAGGAATGCTGTACTCATTTTTTCTTTGCGAGCCCACGCGCACGCCCCCTTCATGTCCTGCCCACGCCCCTCACATTTCCTGCCCCGTGCCTGCTCGCTGGTTGTACCCACCCACCACCCACCAACAAACCACCAACCAACAACAAACCCACTACCACCATCCGCCAACCAGACATGCCGCAGCCTGCGGGAGATGGTGCTGTCGCAGGACGAGCTATGGCGGCCTCTGTGCGCGCGTGATTTCAACGTGCACGAGGCGGATGCCAGCAACGTGATCTGTACGTGGAATGTGTGTACTAACGTACGATGGAATCAGGCAATAAGCCGGTGGTGATGAGGAGACGGAGGCCACCAACATGATGTGTGCGTGGAGCATTTCCGAATGCTACATAGCGATATTGTTCTCGGCAACTAGCAGACGTGGGTATGAGGGGGCAGGTATCTCTTTTTATCCATAAAAGTGGAGGAGCGGTGGCCAAATGTCGCATGGGTTGGGGAGTTTGCAGGGTTGGTTGGGAGGGGCGGGCGGGGGGGGGGGGGGGCTGAGCGCGCTAAGAGCAGTGTTTGGGTGCAAAGAATACGACCGCGCTAAGAGCAGTGTTTGGGTGCAAAGAATACGACCGCGCTCATGACCACCATCTTGTGGATTGCAGGTCATCTGCAGGTGACAGAGCATCATGCCTTGCCCGAACCAGGGTGAACGGTTGGATTCTTGTGGGCATGCATACAACAGGAGCTCTCCACCCACCATAAACAAGTCCCGCACGTGCGTCCATGCAAAAGCGTCTGCCAATCATACGCCATGCTTCATGCCTCTAGCTTGCCGTACAGCCACTCTATTCCACCTAGAGAGACGATCGTGCTAGTGAGCCAGGGTAATGCTCTAGAGCATGCCCGCTGCTGATGAAATGGATTACCTTCCCCTCTGGGAAAGGCAAGGCAGCGACCCATGGCCACGTTCCTGACAAGGGCATGCGGCGACACTGTTTGCTCCATCACTATTGTTGCGGGTGGCAGGCCTCAAGAGCCGCCGGTTGGGCATTGTCGATTTTTTCGCGGCTGAGGTGGACGCCTTCATCTCACAGCACACGCCGCACCGCGCGACCACCAGCTTCCGATGGTGGCACGGCGACAGCTGGCGGGCCATCTACCGCGATCGACGTACGTGCACGTACTGGGTGTGGGTGTTGGGAACGTAGCTACAGACCCCTTGAGTGTACGATGCCGTCCCTGGCATCTGCTGGCATGGGAGACCTTGTCTTTGGTCGGGAGGTGGACAAGACGAAGTACCTGCTGGGCCAGTTAATAAAGGAAGGAGCTTGGCAGGATGTTGCATATATATATGGCCCGGGCATTTGGCCTTAACCCTGCTGGTACCATGAAGGATAGCTGTTAAAACCATACTATATGGCCGCACCTTTGAAGTTGACTTCCCTCCGGCATTGTGCATGGTGAGACTCGTGTCTCAAGTGTTAGGCCAGTGAAAGGAAAGTGGATGGAGCGCCAGCCCTACGGCTTCGCAAGGTACCCCCCTATTTACTGCTGGTTTTGCTATTTAAATTGAATAGGCAGTGGATATTTGTTGTTAGTTGATTGCCATGTGGTTTCTGGTTGTGGGAGTTGCTGGTTGTGGCCACATGGCCGGCAGGAATAGACCGATCGTGTGCCTTGGGGGGGCGTGTGCACTCTGTGTAGACTATCTTCTTGGTGGCAAGGAATGCTAGCATCCGGCCCCTCTTGGCCCTGGCCTGTGCTAGGCGGCATTCCCACCATTGCCCCACCATGGACCAAGCTGGCTGATCCCTGCCCTGTCTTGCTTCCCTGTGTTGCTGCCCTGTGTTGCTGCCCTGTCTCGCTGCCCTGTCTCGCTGCCCTGTCTTGCTGCCCTGTCTCGCTGCCCTGTCTTGCTGCCCTGTCTTGCTGCCCTGTCTTGCTGCCCTGTGTTGTCACCTCCCTCTGCTCCCAGACCTGGGCTGGTCCGTCTGCAAGAGCATGCTCCACTACCTGCGCAGCATGCACCACCCGGCGCAGGTGACCGGCAAGCGCCACCGCTTCCAGGTCTTCCTCATGCTGTGTTACTTGGACCAGCTCACTGCGGGGGCTCGTGATGGTGCGTATGGCACAAGCAGCTGCCCAATGCTGGGTGTTGTGTTTTGTATTCCCGTAGCATGGCCTAGTTCATTCGCTGTAGTTCTCCTTGTGGCCCATTTGCTGTTCGTGGCAGTCTGTTCGTGGCAGTCTGTGCGTGGTGGTCTGTGTGTGCTGGTCTGTTTGTGGTGGTCTGTGCGTGGTGGTCTGTGTGTGCGTGTTGGTGTGCGCGTGGTGTGTGTGGGGGGGGGGCAGTTGCATGCTGCCGCTCTCTCCTCGCCAAGGTTATGGAATGCAATATGGTGGTTTGTCTATTCACGTCAGGGGGCTGTTTTGGTGTTTGCCTTGCATGATTCGTAGCCCTTACCTTTGTTGATCGAAATTTCCCACAGTTTGGCTGTGTATTCATTTTGTTCCATGGCCAAGTATGATATTTGCTTTGACAATTTAACAAATTTGATATGTGCGATGGAATAAGTGACCTAAAGGAGCTTGGGCCAGATCAGGCGCCGCGCTCTACCCTGAGGGCCGGTGTAGACTCCTGCGTGCAGTTCTTCTCTTCCTAGGGCCTTGTGAGTACTTGTCTGGGAGGCATGGTACAGATGTTGATGCCTTGGCCAGTAGCGTGGCAGGGGTTCATTGGGTGGAGCTGTGGCGGTGATGGGGCATATGTCGTTGCTGCAACAGGATCTCAGCACAGGACATGCTTAGGTGTGCTGCTGTCAATCGGACATCGTCATTTCAACTATTTCTCATTCATAAGCTCGTTAGCAAGAGCCGCTCACCTACCGTCCACCAGGCATCGCACGCCGCGACGGGGTACCCGGCAGTAGCATCTTTCCCATTCGCTAACGTCCCGCGTGGCTGGGCGGAGCGTTTCTTGCCAAAGTCCTGCGGGCATTGTCTACCATTGACAGCTGGTGCTGCCTCTCACACACATTGTCACCCGCTGGGCATGCTGACTACCCACCGCATGCCTCATGCTTGCAGAGGCTGGCCTGAAGCAGGCCGTCCTTGACCTGGGTGGCCTACTCTCCCTGCGGGCGCTGCTGCACAACGAGAACGGCATCTTCGTGCAGATGGTGCGTCAGCCCTCACCTCCTTCCGATGGCCACTCGTCGGACCCTAACCCTCGCTCTGCCCTTGCCTGTGCCGCCGCCACAACCCTCGCTCCCCCTTCCTCTGCCGCCGCCATGACCCTCGCTCCGCCTTCCTCTGCCGCCGCCATGACCCTCGCTCCGCCCTTGCCTGTGCCGCCGCCATGACCCTCGCTCCGCCCTTGCCCGTGCCGCCGCCATGACCCTCGCTCCGCCCTTGCCCGTGCCGCCGCCATGACCCTCGCTCCTCCTTCCTCTGCCGCCGCCATGACCCTCGCTCCGCCCTTGCCTGTGCCGCCGCCATGACCCTCGCTCCTCCTTCCTCTGCCGCCGCCATGACCCTCGCTCCGCCTTCCTCTGCCGCCGCCATGACCCTCGCTCCGCCCTTGCCCGTGCCGCCGCCATGACCCTCGCTCCGCCTTCCTCTGCCGCCGCCATGACCCTCGCTCCGCCTTCCTCTGCCGCCGCCATGACCCTCGCTCCGCCCTTGCCCGTGCCGCCGCCATGACCCTCGCTCCTCCTTCCTCTGCCGCCGCCATGACCCTCGCTCCGCCCTTGCCCGTGCCGCCGCCATGACCCTCGCTCCTCCTTCCTCTGCCGCCGCCATGACCCTCGCTCCGCCCTTGCCTGTGCCGCCGCCATGACCCTCGCTCCGCCCTTGCCTGTGCCGCCGCCACAACCCTCGCTCCCCCTTCCTCTGCCGCCGCCATGACCCTCGCTCCGCCCTTGCCTGTGCCGCCGCCATGACCCTCGCTCCGCCTTCCTCTGCCGCCGCCATGACCCTCGCTCCTCCTTCCTCTGCCGCCGCCATGACCCTCGCTCCGCCCTTGCCTGTGCCGCCGCCATGACCCTCGCTCCTCCTTCCTCTGCCGCCGCCATGACCCTCGCTCCGCCTTCCTCTGCCGCCGCCATGACCCTCGCTCCGCCCTTGCCCGTGCCGCCGCCATGACCCTCGCTCCTCCTTCCTCTGCCGCCGCCATGACCCTCGCTCCGCCCTTGCCCTTGCAACCTTTCTACCTTTGCTTTCGCATTTCATCTCGCTGGTTTCATACCCTCGCCTTTCCCTGCGAATGGGACGGCATGCTTGTTAAGACGTTGCGCCTACAGAGGTACAGTGCATGTGGCATACCAGGCGGGGAATGCTTGTGTAGTTGAGTATCCGCAGCCCCTGTTCAGTGAGGCATGCTCAGCGCACCGATGATGCCACAAGCCGCATTCTACCGGGAAGCCAAGGCCACGAAAGGGTTGACTTGAACTGCTATGGATGGGATGTCAGTCACTACCTGCTAATTGCCTGGTGCATGTGTCTTTCTTCCTTGCTTTCTGCATTGCCCTTTTGCTCGGGGTGTCCACACTCGGGCATGGACTTGAGTACCTGTACCCATGACTATCCCGTTGTCCACTCGGGCGTGCAGGCCGCATCCGTGCTCGCCAACATGGCCTTCTCCTGTGAGTCCCCTGCCTTTTCCTACCTACCCTACCCTAAACCCTAAACCCTAAACCCTAAACATGGCCTTCTCCTGTGAGTCCCCTGCCTTTTCCTACCTACCCTAAACCCTAAACCCTAAACCCTAAACCCTAAACCCTAAACCCTAAACCCTAAACATGGCCTTCTCCTGTGAGTCCCCTGCCTTTTCCTACCTACCCTACCCTAAACCCTAAACCCTAAACATGGCCTTCTCCTGTGAGTCCCCTGCCTTTTCCTACCTACCCTAAACCCTAAACCCTAAACCCTAAACCCTAAACCCTAAACCCTAAACCCTAAACATGGCCTTCTCCTGTGAGTCCCCTGCCTTTTCCTACCTACCCTACCCTAAACCCTAAACCCTAAACCCTAAACCCTAAACCCTAAACCCTAAACCCTAAACCCTAAACATGGCCTTCTCCTGTGAGTCCCCTGCACTTTCCTTTACATCGCGAGTGCTTGCTCCGAGTCTCTGCCTGCTCTGGTTGGCGGTGCACGATCGCTTGTGACACCTGCGGCATTCCTGCATGTCTCTTCATTATGCTGTACTGTGTGCGATAGAGCGGGAGCAGCATGGCTCGGGTGCGTACAACTGTAGTCGGCTTCCCTCATATCCCTGTGCTACACTCATACCCAGCGGCTTTAGGGAGTCCTCCCATGTGGATGCCTCCTGGTTATTTCAAATCATTAGAACGTAATTATCATCATACACTGCCGTGTGTGTGCGGAGCCCCTTGTGTATTTTGCACAGGCTATGTTTTGCCCCTACTATTTTTTGCATGGCACACCTAGGCACCAAAATCCATGACATGCCAGCCATAGAGCCCAACACTCGACGGCCCCGGTCAGGTTCACAACCTTTCATGGCAATCTTTCTTACTTTGAACGAGGTCGACACGTGTCACGTATCTGCCAGGAATGATATGGCATGTATCCGCCATTTGTGGCATGGGCCCATGGCCCCTATTCTCATGGAACGGGGGGCACTGTCTGATGTCTGGTACAGTCCCGAAGATGTACAAGGTCGCCGCTCAAGAATGAGGTTAGAAAGCTGCCTGCCAGGGCTAACAGGTGATGAGCTGATGAGCTGATTCACAATGGTGCAGTTTGCCCCTAGCATCACAGCATGCATGCCCCCCTATACGCAGTCCTGGGCGCTGCCTGGGACGAATAGGTAGCTTGTCCTATTCGTTCTCGCCGCAACAAGATCACCCGCGGCTGTTTTCCGTCGCATTTTCCTTGCTATTTTGTTGGGGCATTTGTGCAGGGGAACCCCGCTAGGTATGCAAATGGCCGCACAGGGTGGATGTACTTAACTCCAGTAGCACCGATCTGCTAGCATTACTGCTGTCATGCTGCAGTGCTGCTAGAATTACTTCACGCTGCAGGGCTCCCTCTCGAGGCTGTCTTATCCACCTAGCTCGAACCTAGCTAGTAGCCATATCGCACTTGTGTTGGTATCGCCGCTGCCTGGAATGATGCTGTCAACTGTACAACTTGCTTGCTAAGGTCCATCACGCGCACCTCCCACTCCCAAACCTGAGATACCTCATCCATCTCCAATAAAATAATTGTTTGTAATAATCGATCTCCAATAAAATAATTGATTACATGTTTGTAATATCCGTGGGGAATGCAACGGCCCTGCCTTGCTCGTCCTCCCCCCCCACATAGGTGATGCCGCGCTTTCCTCCCTCCTGCGTCTCGGGGCGGATCACTCCCTCTCAGAGCTTCTGCTGGCACACTCCGACACAGAGATTCTGCGCGAGGTCTCCCGGGCACTTGTCAACCTGCTGTGCAAGCGTGCGTGGTGCCACCGTGGGGGTTGTGCCTGCCTTGCCACGCAACATGTCCTGCGACTAGTGACGAGTTGTAGGAGGATGACCCGCCGTGGCCGCAACATCATGGGTGATCCAACAGCACTGCGTGACGAATTAATTTATCAATTCATCGATCCGTGGTGGCCGATGACCATGCTAAATTAATCTAGCATGGTCATCTTCCTGCTGAATGTGGGAAGAGAGCTTCAAACTTAGGCTCGGCCAGCTGCCTTGTGCAGCCTGCGCACGCGATCTGGCTGTGGGGGACGCAGGGGTCTTGACAGAGCACGCCCTGAACATATTTTGGTACCAGGGCATCCGGATGGATGCTACCAAACTTCTCCAAAGCCAGGTGGACATGACCTCGGCCCTGCTTCCCCATTTCATGATGTTGCTTAGCTGTGGATGCTGCGTTGAGATCCCGATGATGTGGATTGCCGCGGGGAGCCACTTGTCCATCATCTTTCTGGCGCCGATCCTCTCGCTTTGCGCCAAGAGACCGTTGGTGCCTCTAGACACACCCGCCACCATGCCCGCTGGCGCGCCACATTCCTTGTGCGACGTGCGTGGACCATCATCTTCTCGGCTACAGCGTTTTCTCTTTGAGCTACAGCGAATAGCTCAAACCCTTGTGTGTGCAACCACTCGCTCGTTCTCTCGTCTTCTGTTCGGGTCTTGTTCTGGGAACGGACCGCGTGCCGAGCTGCGCTTGACCCCCTGCAGCCGGCCAGCGTGTGCCCCAGGTGCTGCTGCCGCACCACCTGGAGACAAGTTCCGCCGCTGGTGATAGCGGGCAGGTCAACGGGGGCCCATCGGTGTGCGAGCAGCCGCAAGCGCGCGCACTGCAAGTGCCTGAGTTTCCACCCTCATCCCTGAGGATGCCTTTTGGGGACGCTGTTCAGCCGCAAATGTGGGTGATCGCTCCCTGCTTGTCCCTACTTCTCAGCTGAGTTGTTTTGCAGTGAGGTGGCTATGGTGGGATCTCTTGTTTAGAAGTCGTCATCATGTGCACGTTTGTATTTGTGGTGCGTTTGTCTGCTCTCTCTATCACAAAACATCGATCTTGCTAATGTAGATCATAGACTGCCAGTCAGGGCAGACCATGTGGGTGAGATGGGGAACGTAAGGCGGAAGGAATGGAAGGGAAAGCTTGATGGGCGGCAACGAGGGGGCCCGATGGTGGCCAATGGAGGCGTTCTAAAGACAGCCCACCTGACAATTACAGGAAGGGACATCTCAGAAATGCCTGTGTTTTACTCGTGCTTTCAGCTTTCTTCACTCCGTGGGCACAATGACTACCTGCCGAAGTCCAAACATCATGAAGGAACACGTGGCTGTCTTAACCCTTGGTCGAAACACCCTGTGGCCCTGTCCTTCTGCCATTCTCCTGCTGCCAGCTGGCACTACATCGAGTTCAATTCCCTGGGCGAGGGGAGCGCGCCCATCCCCATCAGCTTCCGGTTTGAAGGCGACGGGAGCTTTTGCGCAACGGGCACCGACGCAGTTGCCAATGTGAGTGGGAGCTGCACTGTGGGAAGCTTGTGGAAGTGCCCATTCACACCATGTTTGTGTAGGTTTGTGTGTAGCAAAATGTCCGTGTAGCTGAGCGGACATTTCGACGATGTGGCGGCCATCGTGGGTGCAACACGACTACGTCCGTGGAAGCTACTCGAGGGAATGCTTTCATCAGCACACCTCCACACCATGTTTTGTGCATGTCAGTGTCAGTGAACATGTGGCCAGCTTGTGCAGACACGCCTTGTAGCTACAGACTTGCCAGCATCGATCATACTTAGAGAACGCAACCTTGTTCGCGTGTGGGTTGCAATCTCAGATCAGGCTGTGGTGACTTCTAATAAGAAGTTGCCCGCATTGTTTCTAGTGCTATGCCTTTTAGTCCCACTGCCTCCTATTATGTCCGCAACGCTCAATGCACCCAACACGGCATGCAACCGTTCTCTGCGGGGCCCTATCCCTCTATCATGGCTGGTATACGTTGGCCCTGCCACGTTACGCTGTGATCGTGTCCTGCAGCTGTGATCGTGTCCCGCAGCTGTGATCGTGTCCTGCAGCTGTGATCGTGTTCTGCAGCCAGGATCGTGTCCTGCAGCCAGGATCGTGTTCTGCAGCTGTGATCGTGTTCTGCAGCTGTGATCGTGTCCTGCAGCTGTCAGTAATCAGGGGTGCGCTGCTGGATGGAACAGCTTACACCTTGATGCCCCCCCAAACCAGAATACACGAGTTTTCTGGAAAATGGAATGTGAGCAAGCTATCAGGGAGACACCTTGTGCCTGTGGTAGCAACTGTAGCTTCATGCCGTTGGCAAGCATCATGTCTGCTAATGAAAACCAGCACAACACACTTGCCTGATATCAAATGTCATCATTATTATTACGGAATGATGGCTCGATAAATCGGCGTCTTCTTGCGGTTGCCATGTACAGCAAGCCGTCTATTGTGCTCAACCCATAGTCCGCTGACCCATTTTTGGCACTTTCATACCCCCCAAAATGGAAAAAATCATTGCTCATAGACCTCATCTCCAAATAGCTTCAACCAAGATGCCAAACATATCTACACTTCAAGGGATTTCAGAATATGCAATAATACCACGGGTTTATCGAAGCATTTGGATGACAGCTCTAGTCAAAGTTTGCCAAAAGACGATCTTTTTCCCCCAAGAAAAAGTCTACCCTGCCCTAACTTCCCAGGGAGGGCAGGGAACCTCAATACCAATAGTGGACAACTTAGTTGGATTATCCAATTGGGGGTTCCTTGGGTCAGACCACCCGGACAACCCATTTGACCTATTTAACGTGCTCATATATGTGTGTGTGTTACGCACGCGTAAGCAGCTATCTATGACCTGCAACACAATATAATGCAGTATAACATGCCATAAAATGCTGCCAAAAGTGCTGGAATACAAACATGTTGCCCACCTGCACTAACGGAATGATAGTCTCCAAAGACATGCCATAAACTGGGCACTTTCAGGGCTATTACCACTCAATTTACAGCAGGTATGGAAGCTTGCTGAACGGTGCACTAATAGACTCGTGAAGTATAATGCATGGAAGACGTATTGCGCTGCAAACAACACGCAAATACGTTGTCGAACCTGGCTCGATCACGACCTTTCCGGTTTCTGCTGGCCGGGACGCTCATATCTCAAACATACTGGCATATGATATACAGGCATAGGCCGCCATAGCCGCATCATGCAGGCATCTGCTATGATGACCAGGTTGATGTTCCGTGCAAAGATGGCCTATAAACGCATCGGCAAGCCCAGGAAACGCTGCAGCGGATGTCCCTTACCGAGACTGGATGCTCGGGCTGGCGCAGACTACCCAGCCATAGGGGGGAAATCGAATTATGATAAGCTATTACTCATCTGGAACTGACGACCAAGAAGTCAGTATTTTCTCACCTGTATCTTCCCAATCCTAAAAATCTGGCCATGCCTGACCTACGAAAACCACGCATCACCATTCTGAGCAACATGCTGAACTGTTTCAAGCCACGAGACGCACAATTTCGTGCTAACGGCTCGTTGGCAGCCATATCTCGTTACGCGCGCGCGCGAGTGAAAATCTCCCGCAAAAGTCACGTGATACTTGCTCAATGCACGTTGTAATTACCAGGCTATGGCGAATATACCCCCCGAACCTGTGCATCACGTTCGTCCCTAAGTGTTCCCAGACCCACCGGACAACTTGCATCCGTCACGTGTGACGCGGCGCTTGCGGCGCGGCGCGAAATTCGACCGTTTGTCAAACTACCCGACAGGTCGGGTAGTTTACGGACTATGGGTTAAGGGTGCCTTGGAGACGTCCTACTCCCTGATTGCCTGAGGGGCGAACTTGGCGTCCTGCGCTGAACAAACAAAGTGAATTCATGCAGCACCATCAGTCGTCTCTTTGGCCCTCTGACCATCACCGCCGACTTGTATTGCGTTCTCGTGGCATTTCACTATTGTCCCCAAAACCTCCGCGCAGTTCACCATGGAAGGCTCGGTGGACGCTTCAACGGGCCAGTGGACGTTTGTGAGGAGATACCTGGGAGGCTCGTCGTCGGACTACCAGGTGCGTGCTGGTGCACGGCACGTCTACCACACTGTGTGTCTGCCTGCGTGCCTGTGTGTGCGCCTGCCGGCGTTGAGCTTGCCTGTGTGTGTACAGTGTCGCCGCGAAAGTGGCCCGACTGGAGGCAGCTCGCAGGGACAGGTAAGTACTGTCCCAGTCGCTGTGGATTGGGTTGTGGATGTGAATGGGCTAGTCACACAGCACCAAGAACATGTGATCAGGGCACTTTCAGGTTATCGATTCTTAGCTCATTGGCATTCTACCCACATCCCAGCCTTGCCTGACCAAATACAGAGCATAGAACTTTGCAGTTAGAGGCATAGTGTCAGTTTACGGTTAGTAGGCGTCGTCCAACTCGGAATTTCGCCATCAATTGGCCCTGGATCCGCTTGCGTGTCATATCTCCTCCAATGCCCGCTCTGTTGCATGTTTCTGGTGGAATGCGGGACGTAGGTGTGAGAAACGGGCCGGGCGCCAAATTGTTTTGGTCATGAGATCAGGTCTTTCCGCATGTGCAGTCTCCCCGGTTTCTGGCGCACGTGCAACCGAGTTGTGGCATGTGGCGGGCTTTTGTCTTGCCCACGTTATCAGTTTTGACTCCTCTGATAGATGAAGGTGGTAGACTGTTTGCTTGCAGCTGCACCGCCGAAATCAACGGCTGCCATCCCTGTACATTACTCTGCCATGCATATGCCTCATTGATGCCCCACCTACGGGTTAGACATAAAGTGAGACAACGCACCGATACCTCTTCCGTCACCCCCAAGCCCTCCTGGCAGTGGCATGGCGTCGGACTCTGCTGGACACGAAGCAATTGTCGTGACGGAACGCCACTTGACCCTCTTGCACCCCATCGGCATCTCCGCAGGCTTTCTCTGATGTCTCCGGCGCGTGGGGTGTCTTCCAGCGCAACCGTGAGATGTCTGCGAGGGCGGTTCCGCAGGGCAGAGGAGGATGGCGAGGAGGGCACGGGAGCACGGCGTCGCGTTATCGCGTGTGCCGCCTGTGGCCCGCCATGCCATGCCACGACTCGACCGACACTTGATATTCAAACCCACGCGTTTTGAAGGATGCACTTGTAGAATTTGGTGTTTCCCTTTGTCGTCAAGGGTTGTTGGCAAGGGGGCTGTATGGTGAAGTTGCCGTGTGCCCACACGGTGGCGATGGTAGTCTTACAAGAAGCACCGGCATTTTCCTCGGGCACGCATCCGAGCCACATGCCGCGTGGCACCCGCCCATCGGCAAAGGCATGCATGCTTGCGTTCAACCACCATGCAGGTACATGCCTTTGATGCAATATGTGGTGCTGGCCGGCCTGCCACTTCGATCCCCCTAGCCCACCGGACTACTGAATATAGCTCTATGCAGCAATTAATGGCATGAACCAGTGCGCGATCGTTTGAAATACTTTTCCTTTTCTTACTGAAAATCAAGTTTAAATTATTCCAGATGTGCATGCATGCAGATCGATGTGGCATGCTGATCGTGCTTATTAATTCATTAATTAGTTATAATTGATGCAGATCGACACTGAGCTAGACCCGATGGCAGATCCATGCGATACAGGTCTGCATGTTTTTAATTATTAATCAGTGAGACAGCTATTCCTGTAGTACGCATTGCATTCCAACATGTCGTGGAAGGACCAGGGTAGTTGTCTGAGCCAGAAGCACTTGAGTAAGTAAGTACTTGCGTGTCATGCGCATTGGCATGCCACGGAGTACTATGCTAACCTCATTAGAAAAAATAATTACACGAAAGTTACAAATATCGTCTGCATCATGCCCCGCCCAATTAGCCACTAGAGGGGGATATAATCCTCATCTGAGAGCTCTGTCCTATACTGTACAGTCATTCACGCCTTAAGTTGGGTTCGTGGTTTTTGAGGGGTCAACCCAACTTAAGGCGTGAACCCAACTTAAGGCGTGAATGACTCTACTAAATTCTACTAATTTGAACTAAAGATACTTAAACATAGTATTCTGAACTACTTTGAACTTAGAACGCCGGAATTCAATTCGACCCAACTTAAGGCGTGAACCCAACTTAAGCCAACCCAACTTAAGGCGTGAATGACTGTAATGGCAGACGAGGCGGTAGTGTGGCGGCTATCCTCAGGGGCAATAACCTCCACCTGCGGACTTCTACCCTACATTCTAGCAATGGGCCGTTGGGCCCGTGGGGATAAAACAGGAGCATGGCCCTTGGTCTGGCCGGCCCCCAGCGGCTCAAGTGGCCAGCCAGGGCGGCATATTTTGACCTGGCCTGACCCCAAGGGCATTCCCAAAAGGGTTGGGAAACATGCCACGAACTACATCCAGATGTTGCTGGCCGACCTAGTGGTCCCAGCCCAGAACACCGCATCCACCGGAAGCTAGGGAGAGAGAAAATGGACTGCCATGCAGAACAAGAAGCGGTGGCAGAAGATTGTCAAGGCTCACACGCCAGCCCCTGTGGGCAAGCCATGCACCTCCCCCCAAGAGGAGGCGGCGTTTTGATGAGTAGTTTAGTTAGGATTTTCTAGACTAGATAGCTTAGAGTTCTAAGGTTAGTTCGATACGCGGCTTCCTCCACTCCACCCATCCATCAAGGAATATGTGCTACATGATCTCCCAACGGCTCAGGCATGTTATAATTCAATTTAATTTAATTTAGAAAAAAATGGCCCACAGGAAGGTGCTTATCGCAGACGGCAGCCCATAAATTTCTCCTTGTATATCATGCAGGCGCGAACTATGTACAGATAGTCCCAGAAGCCCTGCATCCTCAAGCAGTTGTGCATGTCACATAGATAGCTAGGTCCGGGTCGCGCCGTGTTGGTGCGGGGGGCGCAAGTTCGCCAGTGGGGTGCGACGGGACAACAATGGGACCCTAGCTGCCAAAGGAGGAGGTGTCTTAGCACCTACTTTGGCCAGACCTACAAGCCCGCCGTCAGGGCTCACATCGCCGGTATATTCGCCTCAGATCTGTGCGGGCAAGATGGCCGGCAAAGAGGAGGCGGCGGTGTCGGATGCATGGATTGGGTATGGGGTGCGAAGAGGGAGCTGGCAGTGGATCGAGCTAGCTTGGCCCGGAAGCCGGCGGCGCCGTCTTCGTAGCGGCCGGACGCCGAGGATGTACATCACGTGACCGGATCGAGCATTCTAGTGACGGTGATGTCAAGCTGCTTGCTCATGGCCTGGTCCAGGGGCGCCACGCCTCGCAGCCGTAATAATAAAGGAGGATGCCGAGGACAAGAAGGGCCTTGAACAGAATGCGCTTGCGTCGCTCACTCAGGTAGCGACATGTCCACAAACTGTCGATCGAGGCCCGAGGCCAGGCTGGCCCGAATGCCTGGGTGTTGATGTCGTCGGCCATGGAGGGGAGACAGCTGCCAAGGAGCTTGATCGAAGCGAGCGAGTCGCCGCGCCGGGGGGGTCGACGTGGCTAGTTCCGTCCAGCAAGAGGTGTGAATCCTCGGTACAGCTCGGGTAAGATTCTCACTCATTTCGCGTCTACTATGAAGCATATTGTAGTGATCGAGGGTGGGTGGGGTGGTCCCATGCAGCTAGCGGGGAAGCCGATCAATGCCAGGCCATGACCTCCATTATCTTGGTCATCATAAGCCCCATGCACCGCCGGCGCGCTAGCTTCCAGTCATACCTTAGCTATATAGTAGCCATGCAGAGTTGGGCGGACTCCATGGTACGTCTCGATCCACGAGAGTCGCACGTGTCATCAGCGTCTCTAGAGATCAGATCGCTCAGTCGGTAGGGTAGGTCAACCCCTATACGTACAGCTGGCGTACTTCGTGATTTCGATTGATCGGCGATCCCCGATGGGCCGGCGCCCCTTCCATGCATGCACCGGCCAGGCAAAGCGGGCTAGCTTGTGCACGGCTCATGATTAATATATAGTAGTCCACCATAAAATGATGAACAGATATATGGGGATCGAGAGCACACCTATCCCTGCGGCCGGCTACACCCCTGTGTGCACTGTGCAGGGGGAATGCCGGCGTGACGCCGTCAGCGCTCGGCACGGACCTGGGCCGCCCGGCTTGGGACCGGCCATAGAACTTGCGGATGATCTCAACAATGCATGTACTACATCTGGGACACGGAAATTTCAGGCCGGTGGCTCCAGGACCACCCATAATCGGGCGTCACATATATCATGGGCCGTATATATCCATGCAATGCCGTCGGTTGTAAGATCCACGAAGATCAATATATAGCAATTAATTAATAATGGCAAGAGGCCGGGGGCGCCCAGCCAGGCGGCCCACTTCTCGATCAGGCCGGTGGCGCGCAGTCGTGGTGACCATAACACAATTGCGACCAAAATGGTTCCAAGCTAGCCCATATATCCGGATCAGCAGGACTCACCTAGGTGTAAGGTGGGAGTCGAGGCCGGCTGGCATGCATGATTGCGGTTCAGCATTCATGAGACGTGCATCATTGAAGACTTTCCTGAGTAGTAACGCAGCTTTGGAGGCATACGCTGCGGTAGTTGCCGGTATTATCCGCGCGCGCGGTGGACCCCTAGCTAGCCCTTGCAGAGCATGACCCGCGGGCATGCAGCGGTAATCCAAAGTAAATTAAAAAGTATATTACTTGCAATACTTACAACTGATCGTGAAGGTACCAGGTATACAATATACATGCATGCATACATTGGCGGGGGAGGCCATCTCTTATTATGGTATCCGGTTGCAAATTAACGCCGCGGAGGAAAGGCTCAAGCTCAGTGCCTCAGTCAGGCACTTCGGGGTGAAACATTGTCGGCACTGGATCCCATGGCAGCATTGTTGCGCGGAGGGTATAGAACCCGTTGGTTGGTGACACGCTGAACCGATCGGGATCTCAAAGGAGCGCCGGTGTTCTTGAACCCCAATTAGCACATCAATTATGCCATATAGGCGGCCAGACAATTGTGGACGACGGCTCGTTGGCCCGCGGGGCGGGGGGCATCCCCCCGGCCCCGCGGGTAGGGTGCGCGGACACGTTGTAGGTATAGCGATGCGCAGCAAGCTATAGTAGTGCCAGGTGCCGGCGTTGAGCCAGCAATTTATGCCTAATTTAAGGGGCACCGCCGGGTCCGACGGCCGCGGTATCGGCAGGCCCTCAGGCCGGGTGGGGAGAGTACTTTAATTCAATGTATGCATATGCATGGCACAGTTTCTCCAGCAACTAGAGCGGCACGACTAGTGCTCGCCTGGCTGGTCTTTGGGTCAAAGAATCGGCAGCATATATATTCCCGGTAACTTGTTGGGAGTGCAGCTGTGGCATGCCTTTGGCATGAAGGAGACTGGGGGTCTCTGCCCTTTCTCCTGTTGTGCATACACAGGGATTAAAAGCACTTCGGTGCTCCGTGACTCCCCAACGGGAGCACGTGCATGTTTATTAATTAATTGTTGGGAGTGCCGGGTAGCAATACTAATAAGCCAGCAGGCGCTCGAGCTTGTTGCGAAGTTGGCGATCAAAGGTCGATCGCGGCTTTAAGACCGTCCGTTGCGTCGTCTGTGAGTCTATAGCTATTGGGCTATCCAAGACACACCGAGTCAGCCATCGGACGACGGGTGTGGTGGGTGGGTTATATAACTCGGGTTACTGAACCCCCGGGTAGCTGCTCACGGTGTCGACGGGGTGGCGCGGGGAGGGCCGGGCGGCCTACTCGACCCTATCCTGCGTCGCGCGTGTCATGCGCCCTCGGCGTGGCCGGGGACCCGACTCCGGCGAGGTAACCTCCATTTTCCAACAACAATGGGCCATGCGTTGTGCATCCACCGCAGCGGCACCAGCTTCTTATACAGTAATTCGTGCGGTCAGTGAGGGTCTTCTTAGCATCCTCAATCCGGTGCCAGCGCCAGTCCCTGCAGCTAGGCGGTAAGCTGCTCCTCCGGGGTCAGATCGTCATTGAGGCTCCAACCCAAGCTCCAGTCCGTGTAGCCTAACAGTGAGTGACCCCTGGTGTTCGGGAGTCAGTAATAATGTTTATTATATAACATGCTAGCTTGCCGGCGGGGCGCATTACTAAGCTAGCATGAGCGCCACCCGCGCGTTAGAGCGCGCCCTGGTAGGTATGTATGTTTATTATATAATGCTTGCCGGCCCGGGGGACGTTACTATAAGCTAGCACGAGCGCGCCACCAGCGCGTTAGCGCGCGCCCTGGTAGGCGGCGGACGGCGTCAATTTTGTTGTGAGATCGCCCTCAAAAGGCGGAAATTGCTGATGAGTTCCTTCTCAACCCGGTGGGGCATATAGTAGGCAGTAGGCACAGCCCGGCCCGTCTCAGGACTGCATGGCGCGGGGGCCGCCGGATGCATGGCCGCCACATTGCGGAGGATAGTCGGTGCGTCCGCGCCGCGGCTTCGATGTCCCGGTCGATCGGCAAAGGTCCGGGAGACCGCCTGGGCGAACCATGTGGTATTTGCGATTTCCTGAATGGCATATCGCTAGCCATGGATGCGTAGCTTGGCCAATTACATGACCGGGGCCGCCGCTTCGCCACCTGCGCCTCGTCTTTGTCCGCTAAATTGCCGGCCACGTGCGCCGCTAGGGTGCCACGGCAACCGTCTCCGTCTGACGACAGCTAACTAGTGTGCCGGCGACCTGGGCCGCCACGTACCTTGTCTGCCACGTTGACAGTCCTCGAGCGCCACGTGCAGCCAATTGTGGCCTGTGAAAGCAGAATTTATCAGCAATCCGTGGCAATCTTCTGCGCCGCACCGTACCGGCAAGGGCTGCTGAGCACTGCCGCAGCAGATCCGGATACTGGCAGCAGCTCCGAATTTCCCAGCAGCGTGGTCACTGGTGGCAACAACGCGCAACTCACTTTTCTTCCGCGAGTCCACGGGTCTTGCGGGTTGGAGCCCGCCAGACTGGAGTAATAGCGGAGAGCCCAGGCGGTGGCTGATCGAGGCCAAAGTAGAGGGCGGCCTTGCCGCATATAAGCTCTGTGACCAACTCCACAAGGTGGTGCCGAGACTGATTATTATAACAACAACAATTAAAGGAATTAAGAATTAAAGAACGAGGTCATTGCTGGGATATTGTGAGGCATAGGCGATTGTTGTATTTTCATGGCCGGTCATGAGAGCTAGAATTCGATTTTTCAGCGTGATCTGGATGTCAAGGAGACAGGGCTCCAGCGCAGGCCCGAAATCGGGAGAATCTGGACTATGGTAGCTCGAGCCCAGGTGCCGTTATCTTTTCCGCGTTGTCGAGTCGTCCAGGATGATGAATATGAATGGAGATGGAAGTGTGTAGCCTTGTTCCTTGACACCAATCCCTGGCTCACGCAAAGAGCGTTCTAGATTACCTATAGACAGTGGGGCCGGAAACAGCTTGCTTGATCTGTGTGTGTGTTTCAAGGCCAACTGGGCGGGAGTGTCTAGTCACCCAATCTGGTATATACTTACTGGGTATATTAATTAATTAATTAATTATCAACATCACTCCGTTGGGAGTAGATGTAGCACATAGCCCTGAGAAGGGGCATATGGCTTTTAATACATTCTAGGCTACTTCATGCAAGGGTGGGAATGTAAGCTACCCCTGCTCTAGGTGCACCAGGGCACCCGCACCCTCATGGTCTATCACGCTATGCCCGGGTAAGGGGGGAGCATGCCTGTGAGGGGGAAGATCATCATGGCTATACAAAAACTAGAGCGTGGCATCTCAACAGAGAGCAGCTCTCTGCATGGGCACAGCATTACTAAATAAAACTAGGCATCGTCTGGAGTGTGGCTCATCATAGGCACACATGTACATGATTAAATAAAGCGCGTGGCTTAGCTGGAATAGGGCCTCTAGGAGGCGTACATGTACATGGCCACGGTCTATCTATTCTACACTACTACTGCTGTATTCCCCTAAGCTGGGGCGTCTGGAGTCGCTGGGGCCGCGGGGGTCGCCTGCCAGGGCTTGTGGCCGACGTATAGATGGCCGCCCCCTTCCAGTACACCGGCTGCCCCGCCTTGGTCTGCCGGAGCTGGAGGTAGGTCGGCCATAGCTCCCGTCGCCGTTGTTGCTGCGCCAGGGTCAAGTCGTCATCAAGGGTGAAGAGAGTCTTAATTCTCGAGCCGCTTGCGGCGTCTGAGAAAAGAAATCTTGTCCGCCGGGGTCTTAAAGGTGAGAAGGAGCGGGGGCGGCCCTGCCTTACCCCGCGCGCGGGGAAGGCGGTGGGCGGCCAGCTCGATCTCACCAGTAAGGCCCATGCGATCAAGGATTTCCCTCTCAAAAGCACGCGCAAGCTTCTCGGAATTCTCACCTTCCTCCATCTTGAGATTCTTGACAATGACGTTGAGGCTGCGCTTGGCGAGCTCGGCCTCCTCGCGGAGGTCAAGCGTCTGCCGTTGAAGCTGGGCTGCGACGGCGGAGGTGGTGGAGGTGGTGTGTTGCTTAAGCATGTCCGCCCAGGTGGTGATGGGAGGAGCATCGCCGGCCAGGCCAGCCGGGGCTGGCTTGGCGGCAATGTCCTTCACTGCCTGGGCGGTGAGGCCTGCGGTGTTCTGCAGGACCTCGATAGCGATGGCATTGTTCTTAAGACGCTGGTCGATGTCGAGGAGCTGGGCTTTGATGTCGGCGGTGGAGGTGGAGGTGGCAGTGGAGGTGGAGGCGAGGAGGGTGGAGGTGGAGGTGACGGTGGTGGAAATGTGAGGGAGCTCAGTAGCCAGCGTGCCGCCTGGGTATATAATATTAGGTATCACCCAAACTGGCAGCTAGGCTCAACGGCACGGTTTACAGGATGCTCCGACAGGTCCTTAACGTAGGGTTTTCCGAGCGCCCGTCATCAGAGTCTTTGTATCATGGTATGCCTCGTATTTCGGACGAGATTAGGCAGCGTAGGATAGCATTTGTAGGACACCTTGCTCGCACCAGCCAGGTAGACACCGCCCTTGGTCTGGCCGGCCCCCAGCGGCTTGGCCAGCCAGGGCGACACATTCTGACCTGGCCTGGCCCCAAGGGCATTCCCAAAAGGGTAGGGAAACCGGTCACGAACTACATCCAGATGTTGCTGGACGACCTAGTGGTCCCAGCCCAGTTTGAACACCGCATCCACTCTCTCTCCCGTCTTTGGACTGCCATGCAGGACAAGACGCGGTGGCAGAAGATTGTCAAGGCTCATGTGCACGCCCGACCCTGTGGGCAAGCCCCCTCCCCCCAAGAGCAGGAGGCGTTTTGATGAGTAGTGTAGTTAGGATTTTCTAGACTATAGAGCTTAGAGTTAGGTAAGTTCGATTACGTGGCTTCCTCCACTCCGCCCATCCATCATGGAATATGTGCTACATGATCTCCCAACGGAGGCATGTTATAATTTAATTTAATTTTAATTTAATAGGTATCACTTCATACGCCTGTCTGCAGTGGACATGCATGGCCGGGGTATTGCCATGTTGAGTGTGCACCGAGGAGGGGACAATGTATAGGTATGATTAGTTTGTGAATAGTTTGTCTCATTCGATAAAAGTAAACTCTAATTTATTGACATTTAACGGAGATGAGATAGGCATGCAACATAAGCAAAGCAAGAAAAAAGGCGAAGGACTGTCAAGAAAAGAAACAAATATATACACACTAATATAAGTTCTGGGCAGCAATAACTGCACCCATCGTGCACTTCACAGCATGCATGGTCTAGAGTTTGGTTGTTTGTTTGCCTAAGCAATCACTAGGAAAATGTGTAGTGCTCATGTAGCAAATGTGCACACCAGAATGCGCAACCACAAGATGTTCCTATCTATGCTGCCTTCATATGCATTAGAGCACGGATAGGAAGACCAAGGGTCTGTATCAACATGGGCTTGACCCCTGAGCTGGAGTAGATCCGGCTTCTGTGCGTGTAGATCCACAACGACCTCGAAGCCCATGCCCACACGGGAGTGACTGGATGGTAATGTGGACACAGCCTCCATGCAAGAAGAGGCACCTTACAAGATGATCTGTACATGAGCTGAAACTACCTGAGCACTACTGCTGGGTGTCGCGAACATGGGTCTCTGCCCAATGTTTGCTGAGCTCCGTGGCAAACAGCTCGCACATCTTCACATACTCCGGCAGGTGCTCGCGGCGGAACTCCTGTTTAGTGATGCAGCACGTAGCCAGTGACGCGCCGGGCAGGTAGGACGTGACGGGCAGGCCAGACAAGGGGACGGGGGGGGACGTCAGATAAGCGCATTCAACGCATTCCTACTCACCGTGCTGCAACCAACGTGGTGAAGTTTCAATCCACCCACCACATGCACAATAGTGAGTCCGTCTGGACGAGGAAAGAGCCCAAGCAGCAAGGTCAGGCACGTTTGTTGCGCACATGACTGATGGGAGGTAGGCTACTTCACGCTCTCATGCTGCGACCTGGCAGAACGCACTACCACTCCCTGTGTGGTGGGATTCCAATATCTGAGCAGCGAGGCCGAGAATAAGGAAACAGCGGGAGGTTAGCCCAGGTGGCATGAGGACACCTGGCATTCGTCAAACCTTGGTTCCCCCCTCAGTGACTATTCGGGTGAGCCAGTGTCAACTCTGGTAAGCAGGTGTCGTGCCACGTCTCCGTAAGTTGCCTACACGAGAGATAGAGCTGTGCCATGCACGGTTGCTGCCCACCCGCACATGCGCATGAGGAAAAAAATTAACATGCAGCATGCAAGGGCTCCTGCATGCCCACCCTTAAACTTGCGCCATCACCTTGTAAGGGCAGACGAGTACGCTGACCAGCTGCTCCACCTGTCGGCTACCTGCGGCGCATCCGCTACCGCCGCGATGAAACAGGCTACGGCCATTCCATATAACAAAATAGAATAAACAAAAATAGAATAATTAGTATTATTATTTTACTTCTTTATTATTATTTATCACCCATGTACTAATATATTAATGATATTGCTATAAGTTATATGGGGGGGGGGGTCCATATAACGCTTTGCTATTATTTTGACGCTGCTTATCCATGACTGACACACATGCACAACCATGCACTGTTACAGAACTCGTGGAGTCTGATTCTCCGCAACAGGAGCACACCCATGTGTGTGCTGTCACACCTGACACCCGCCATACCAGTGACAGCCATCCTCCCCTTTCCTGTCTCACGCACCACTTGCTTCCATTCTAAGCCTTATCTCACCATCCTAACTCCATTCAAAGAACAGTTTATTTATCTTTACCTCACCATACTCAGTCCACTCCCCGAACAGCCTTAGCCAATCATCCTAGTTTCATTCCCCGAGCAGCCCTATTTATGGTTGTCTCAACTTATGATGCATTACTGAAGGCATGTGACTGCGTCACTTGGGTACCCATGACTCCCCCAATGATGACATACCCCAAACACATCAATATGAGACTCACCTCGTAGTTCCATTCCCCGAAGAGCTTGGCCAGCTTGTCCACAAACACGTAGATGTCGGCATCCACCACATCCCCCCGACCCACGGGCTGGGCCGCGCCGTGCGGTGAGTCCTGCAGATGACAGCATAAGGCGCACGTGTGTGCAGGGCCAAAGGTGGAGGGGTGCAGGGTGTAAGGTGCATGTGTGCGGGGCGTAAGGCACGCGTGCGCCAGGCAGCGCAGGCTCGCTAAAAGGAGCGCTGTCAAGGGGTAACCAGGGTTGGCATAAACATAAGCAAGTGGGCTGCCGCACCCCGGCCGTTCTATCGGCGCGCGGAAAGCCCAGACGGGTCGCCCCACGATTGACGGTCGCAACCATGGATGGCAGCAACCAGCCTGATGTGCCCACGACAGGCGCTGGCTCTACAAGACCACCCGCACCCAGAGACGAGGCCCACTTCCACGTGCAACACAACAGGAGAACTAAGTGACGTAACAATAGACATAAAATGACACCGATCGAACGGGAACCGGGTCGGCACGCCCGCAAAGATCGCAGGGGTGCGGCAATGGAAAAGGAGCGAAACACAGGCTCTACACAGTAGCCTGCCAAGGATGGTTGTATGGAAGCCCTTGATCATCTACGACGAATCTTGAGGCCGCTCTCCAATGACAGTCCATGACACAGCTCCGCAAGCTGCAGGCACTTATTACAGCCTAGCCAGTAAGTTCCCAATAACACCAGCCTAGGCCAATAACACAAACCTTACCCCAAGTTCCCAATCACACCAGCCTAGGCCAATAACACAAACCTTACCCCAAGTTCCCAATAACACCAGCCTAGGCCAATGACACAAACCTTACCCCAGGTTCCCAATCACACCAGCCTAGGCCAATGACACAAACCTTACCCCAAGTTCCCAATAACACCAGCCTAGGCCAATAACACAAACCTTACCCCAAGTTCCCAATAACACCAGCCTAGGCCAATAACACAAACCTTACCCCAAGTTCCCAATCACACCAGCCTAGGCCAATGACACAAACCTTACCCCAAGTTCCCAATAACACCAGCCTAGGCCAATGACACAAACCTTACCCCAAGTTCCCAATAACACCAGCCTAGGCCAATAACACAAACCTTACCCCAAGTTCCCAATCACACCAGCCTAGGCCAATAACACAAACCTTACCCCAAGTTCCCAATCACACCAGCCTAGGCCAATGACACAAACCTTACCCCAAGTTCCCAATCACACCAGCCTAGGCCAATAACACAAACCTTACCCCAAGTTCCCAATCACACCAGCCTAGGCCAATAACACAAACCTTACCCCAAGTTCCCAATAACACCAGCCTAGGCCAATGACACAAACCTTACCCCAGGTTCCCAATCACACCAGCCTAGGCCAATGACACAAACCTTACCCCAAGTTCCCAATAACACCAGCCTAGGCCAATAACACAAACCTTACCCCAAGTTCCCAATCACACCAGCCTAGGCCAATGACACAAACCTTACCCCAAGTTCCCAATCACACCAGCCTAGGCCAATAACACAAACCTTACCCCAAGTTCCCAATAACACCAGCCTAGGCCAATGACACAAACCTTACCCCAAGTTCCCAATCACACCAGCCTAGGCCAATGACACAAACCTTACCCCAAGTTCCCAATAACACCAGCCTAGGCCAATGACACAAACCTTACCCCAGGTTCCCAATAACACCAGCCTAGGCCAATAACACAAACCTTACCCCAAGTTCCCAATAACACCAGCCTAGGCCAATGACACAAACCTTACCCCAAGTTCCCAATAACACCAGCCTAGGCCAATGACACAAACCTTACCCCAAGTTCCCAATCACACCAGCCTAGGCCAATGACACAAACCTTACCCCAAGTTCCCAATAACACCAGCCTAGGCCAATGACACAAACCTTACCCCAGGTTCCCAATAACACCAGCCTAGGCCAATGACACAAACCTTACCCCAGGTTCCCAATCACACCAGCCTAGGCCAATGACACAAACCTTACCCCAGGTTCCCAATCACACCAGCCTAGGCCAATGACACAAACCTTACCCCAAGTTCCCAATCACACCAGCCTAGGCCAATAACACAAACCTTACCCCAGGTTCCCAATCACACCAGCCTAGGCCAATAACACAAACCTTACCCCAGGTTCCCAATCACACCAGCCTAGGCCAATAACACAAACCTTACCCCAAGTTCCCAATAACACCAGCCTAGGCCAATGACACAAACCTTACCCCAAGTTCCCAATCACACCAGCCTAGGCCAATAACACAAACCTTACCCCAAGTTCCCAATAACACCAGCCTAGGCCAATAACACAAACCTTACCCCAGGTTCCCAATCACACCAGCCTAGGCCAATGACACAAACCTTACCCCAAGTTCCCAATAACACCAGCCTAGGCCAATAACACAAACCTTACCCCAAGTTCCCAATCACACCAGCCTAGGCCAATGACACAAACCTTACCCCAAGTTCCCAATCACACCAGCCTAGGCCAATAACACAAACCTTACCCCAAGTTCCCAATCACACCAGCCTAGGCCAATAACACAAACCTTACCCCAAGTTCCCAATCACACCAGCCTAGGCCAATAACACAAACCTTACCCCAAGTTCCCAATAACACCAGCCTAGGCCAATGACACAAACCTTACCCCAAGTTCCCAATAACACCAGCCTAGGCCAATGACACAAACCTTACCCCAAGTTCCCAATAACACCAGCCTAGGCCAATAACACAAACCTTACCCCAAGTTCCCAATAACACCAGCCTAGGCCAATAACACAAACCTTACCCCAAGTTCCCAATCACACCAGCCTAGGCCAATGACACAAACCTTACCCCAAGTTCCCAATAACACCAGCCTAGGCCAATGACACAAACCTTACCCCAAGTTCCCAATAACACCAGCCTAGGCCAATAACACAAACCTTACCCCAAGTTCCCAATAACACCAGCCTAGGCCAATAACACAAACCTTACCCCAAGTTCCCAATCACACCAGCCTAGGCCAATAACACAAACCTTACCCCAAGTTCCCAATAACACCAGCCTAGGCCAATGACACAAACCTTACCCCAAGTTCCCAATAACACCAGCCTAGGCCAATGACACAAACCTTACCCCAGGTTCCCAATCACACCAGCCTAGGCCAATGACACAAACCTTACCCCAAGTTCCCAATAACACCAGCCTAGGCCAATGACACAAACCTTACCCCAAGTTCCCAATAACACCAGCCTAGGCCAATAACACAAACCTTACCCCAAGTTCCCAATCACACCAGCCTAGGCCAATAACACAAACCTTACCCCAAGTTCCCAATCACACCAGCCTAGGCCAATGACACAAACCTTACCCCAAGTTCCCAATAACACCAGCCTAGGCCAATGACACAAACCTTACCCCAAGTTCCCAATCACACCAGCCTAGGCCAATAACACAAACCTTACCCCAGGTTCCCAATCACACCAGCCTAGGCCAATAACACAAACCTTACCCCAAGTTCCCAATAACACCAGCCTAGGCCAATAACACAAACCTTACCCCAAGTTCCCAATAACACCAGCCTAGGCCAATAACACAAACCTTACCCCAAGTTCCCAATAACACCAGCCTAGGCCAATGACACAAACCTTACCCCAAGTTCCCGATTACACTGCCCTTTCGCCTGCCCAGAGTGCGCGGCATTGTCGGCCGGGTCGTGGGGTGTCTACCGTGGGACAACTCACATTGGGCAGCGCACGGCATACCTCCTGGTTGCCGGCGCGCACAACCTGTTTTGCAGTTATATGATTACTGTAATTGCAGTAACATGGTTGGCCCACATGATGCCTTCCCAGCATGCCCTTGGCGCGCACACTGTTTGATGGTAGTACACCATCCCGCTTGTGGACCGGCTACATACCAAGATGGAGGGCTTGATTCCACATACCAAGATGGTGGCCTTGATTGCCTCCTTTGCGTAGTCGGGCCCCTCGAACTCATCCAATACCGCGATCTCCCGCTCCGTCAGGTCACACAGCAGCTGCGTGCACACACACACACACACGTGTGTGCATGGGGGGGGGGGGCATCGCATGTGTCACAAACACGCAGGGTCGTCACACGCAGCACTGGGTGTTCCTGAAACACGCGACTATTCCCTCTGGCCCTCTCGATGACTGTGAGAGTGCAGGTGTCAGTGCAGGCTGAAACAATGCCACAACCCACCAACACGTAGTCAGGCGTGCACAGTGCACACCACATGCGTGGAGGAGTGTGACATGGGCGTACATCGCCTGTGTGGGTGCCCACGACAGATACACAAACTTGATGTATACTACTGTACATATAACGTTCTCAATATACACTTGTGTATAATCTTCTATACGCGTGCCCACCTCCTATATGCGCGTGCCCACCCGTCACTCGCGAGGGACCCAGCTGACTCCCGTACGTGCACACCCACAGCGAGGAGCTACATTGTGGTGGCCACGCTCACGCGAACAAAAGTGCGTAGTGGCATTTGTATTCCTTTGCACACGCGCGGGGGGTGCAAAGGGTGGACTTGCCGGCTGAAGAAGCTAGCAGCCACGTGTGCACAGCTGGCCTTGCATGACCAGCGCGGACATGTGTTGCAGCAACCGACATGCAGATCCGGTGTACCCCCCTTCTTGCCCGACAATGTCATGCATAAGGCCTTTGCTTGGCTAGAAACATTTCAAATAATTTCATTTGATTCCAGCACGTGTCACGTACCCTCCCCTCGAGCACCGCGCCCTCCTTGTGCGTCGCCGCTGGATAGGGCCGCCCTTTGATGGAATACCGCCAGCTGTCACGCCATGATGCCACCAAGACAAGGGGGCACCGATACCCGTGGGGGGGGGGGGGGGGGAGATGCGCAGCAAAGGGCATGAGAGGGGCAAGGTGCTGGGCCAGAAATGAGGGCTGCCGCCTAGCACATCTACCCACGCGATTTCCCAGCAACACTCTCTATACTGCACCAACAGCTGTCACATGACCTCCCATCGGAGGCAGGCGAACGAATCCAAACGTGATTTTAACAGCCTGTCACACGAGGAGATGAGGGTGGGCCACGTGCGCTTGCTCGCCATGCCTCAGGGCCCAGACCTCACGATGATCGGCCGGGCATGATCTCTCCCTGCTGCCCGCATGGCCCTCCCCCTCCCCTACCGCATGATTGGCTCTGCCTCCGTGGTTGCATGAGGCGAGCCAGAACACGCGGTAACAAGATACCGCGGGCGGCGCCACCACGTACAGCACCAAGCGTAGAGGACATTGGGGCATAGATGGGGCACCGTTCCTGCGTAGAGGCAGCGGCTCATACCACGGCCACGCACGGGTTGGCTACGGCGTCGCGAAAGAGAAAGGGTCGCCCTC